>PVJD01004801.1:0-128707 GCA_004026545.1 Mormoops blainvillei | reverse complement strand
TGACGGCGTCGCCCACGGCGGCCACCACCTTGGAGCCGTGCGCTCGCAGATGCGCAGAGCCAGGGTGCAGGTCGAAGTGTGGGAAGTAGGTCTTGGTCTGGGGGTAGCTGGTGAAGAGCCTGCAGGGTGGGAGGAGAGCCGGACCCCGGTCAGGCCAGTACAGCCCTCACCTTGGCGCAGAACTTAAGGGGTCGCAGAAATCTAGCAGTCAGGGTAGATCATATTTTAATGCCACATTTTAAAACATAAATATTAATGCAGAAAATTCACCTTGAACCAAACATCAAACTTTTAAAATAAAGACAGAATCAGAATCGGACCCTCGCTACCCAGTCTTTCAGATCTTTCAGTAATTCGTTGGTTCGTTCATTCATTTATTCATTCAATAACAGATGTTTGTAGAGACCTGTGTGCTGGGTTTCCTGTGAGAGGCCCAGTTTTACTCCCCCTCCCCATCCAAATGTTCGCTGGTTGCCATCAATGCCTCCCCACCACTGCTGGAACTCACTGATCCCTCCTCTCTTTCTCCTCCTCACTCTTCCCTTCTTTACTATTCCCCTCCTCACTGATCTCTCCTCGCTGTTGCCTCTGTCCACTCCCCTGCCCTTACTTTGCCCCGCATTGTCACCTACCTGGTCCCATCCCAGCCTGTCTGGCACTCACCTTTCCAGGGCCTCAGTGCCAATGGCATCCGCCTGTGCAGAGATCTTGCCCCACATGGACATGATGATGGTCCTCTCGGCCTTGGTCAGAGACATGGCTGTAGCTGAGCTGGAGCTGGGCGTGTTCAGGCCGGACCTCCGTGGTGCTCAGCCCCCAGGGTCCTTTTATATACACAGAGTCAGGGTGGGGGCCAGGCTGTGGGGGTGAGGTCTCTTATCAGATCCAGTGACAATGGGCAGTCGGAACCTGGTGGGACAGGTGGGGTCAGGGGTTATCACCCCTACCACCCTTGCTGAGTCTTAGGGGGGGTGTTGGCCACAGCCTGACCAGAGCTCAGCGGAGATAGGGGCCCAGCCAGCCCGGGGGCCGCGCCTGCATGCGCAGCAAACTCACGGAGCGAAGGAAACCAGAGGAGCAAGGCCCCAAGCACACGCTCCTGGGGTCGGGGCGCACCTCGGGCTGCCTCCACTCTCCTGGGCGGGGTCCTGTGGCCAGCCCACTCTAGCCACACATCAGTTCCCTCCCCCTTGGCGCTATGATTTTGGGTTTCCTCTGAGAAAGCAATGGTTTAGCCCACCTGGCACCGAGGAAAGATGTGCTAACTCGGTCCGTCCCTTGAAAAGCTAGGTCAATAAAAGAGAATTCTGCTGCTATAACTTGCTGTTAGGGATTGCTCACCATATCATCATTTTAACAATGCAGCAAATATCCCTTTTAATTTTATTTTAACATGCAATGAAATGGACTTTTTTAGTGTGCTGCTCTGAGAATTTTGACATGTTTAGAGTCGTGTAACCCCCACCGAAGTTGGGACACACACTGGTTCCATCACTCCCCAAGAAAACCCCACCTGCCCCCCTTCTGGGTATAAGTTCTGTGTCCATTTGATGTGTCATATCTCCCTCAAGTCTATAGTTTGCCTCCACTCTCTTAATGATGTTTTTGATTGAACAGAAGTTTATAGTTTTAATGCAGTCAAAGTTAGAGATCTTTTTTGGTCCTGTTTAAAAATGTTGTACTGTTTTAGTCATAATAGATAAAAGGTAGAAACAACCCAAATGCCACCAATGAGTGCATAGATAAATAAATTATGGTATTTGTCAATACAATAAGATGGTATTCAGCCATAAAAATGAAGCAGTGGCACACGCTACAATGTGGATGAACCTTGAAAACATGATACTAAGTGAATGAAGTCAGACGCAATCTCCACGTTATTCTATGACTTCATTCAGAGGAAATGTCCGGAATAGGCAAATTCATAGAGACAGAAAGTGGGGTAGTGGGTGCCAAGGTCTTGGGTGGGTGGGCAGCAACTGAGTAATTGGTACTAGATTTCCTTTTGGGGTGATGAAAGTGTTCTAGAATTAGACAGTGATGATGGTTGCACACTACTATGAATACACAAAATGTTACTGAATTATTTCCTTTAAAATGGTTAATTCTGTGTTATGCAAATTTTACCTCGCTTTTTAGAAAAGGTGAAATAAGCATCGTGCCACACGCTGAGGTGTAGAGAACCACCTCTATTCCCATTCTAAGTACTTGACTGCATTTTGAGTTGAGTGACAGTCCACCTTGGACTGATTCTGTGTGGTTGTGAAGTTAAGGTCTGCTGTCTGGTTTTAGCTGGCATTTATCTAGTGCCTTCTAAGTCTTAGACACCGCACCAAACACTCTTTATGTCGGGTATTTGATCTTCACAGCCCTCTGTGAGAGCAGTTTTATATCACCATCATTACATGTTTTAAGATAAGGAAAAGGAGGCTTGGGAAAGTTATGAAATAAGTTTCAGCAGAGGGAACCAGTCCCAATGCGAGAGGAGGCCTAGGTATGGCACGGGCCAGGCTGCTGACCCTTTGGGGACTGGGCAAGTCTGTTCTGTCTCCAGACCTTGGTTTCCTGTGACCCAGGAGCCCAAGCCTGTGCTCCAGGACACTGAGACCTAGTGATCTCTGGGCAGAATTCAAAGCCCCAGGCTTGTTCTGAGCTCGTGTAGGTGGAACTGAGCTCAGAGCGGCCCTGATCACTCAGCGGAGACAAGGGTTTGCAGGCCCTCCCCTGACAGCAGCACCTGGGTGACTCTGGGCAGGCCGATGAACATTGTGAGCCTAGTTTCACTGTTTTAACCTTTCAGGCAGGGGTTAGAACAGCCTCCACCTCACTGTTAGGAAGAATAATGGCACCATGAATTCACAATTATTGTAGTTGCTGTTGCTGGTGAGTGATTCCTCCTGGGCAGGAGCACTGCACCAGAGAAGGGGGAGGTGGGGAAGCGGGTCCAAGATAGGGTCTTCGAGGCCCACCCAGCCCTCTGGCAGACAGTGCTGGCCCTATCAGGTCCAGACTGAGTGGCAGGACTGATAAGGCCCAGCCCTGACTAGAGGACCTAGGCTGGGAGGAAGGGTCAGGAGTTTGGGATTCAAAGAATCCACTTACCTTCAAAATAGTAGGTTACAAAAGCGTTATTTAAATTTAAAATGAGGACCTAGAGGTGCGTGGTGTTTGCAGCCCAGACTTGCAGGATGTTCCCTGTGGTGAGAGGAGGTTGGCCCTGGGCATGCCATTGTCCGGGAGACAGTGTGAGGGCTTCAAGCTAAGACTAAACTTTTAGAGACCATCTTCTCCCAGTCCTGTTACTGGTGGGGAACCTGAGGCCCAAAGCGTGGCTAGCCTACCTCGGAGCCCCTCTGGCTGCCAGCATCAGGCCGGATTGGTCAGGGAGTGATGGGAGCTCTGATTTCTGTAACAGCCCAATGAGGCTGACAATGTAGACACTGAAGAGCTGCTGGTGAGGGTGCAGTGGGATTCAGGCCTCTGCGTGCCCCAGTCCAGCTCTGTCCATTGCTGCGCCTGAGTCTGTGAAGGCAGCCTGGGCAGGACTGTACTGAGAACCCCTGTGTGCTGGGATCATGGTGGTCTCCTTCCATCTTTCATGGATTCCAGTGTGCCTTATGATGCTAGCAGGGAGCGGGCCCTGAGGGGTAATTGGGGAACAATGGGTTCCTTCAAGTCTGGGTCTTTCCCCAGCTCAGAGACAGCCTCCCCAAGTTCCTGGACACCAGACCTGCTCCTCCAGGTTCAGGGGCCACGGGACTGTCTGATGGGGTAGCAGCATGGTCCAGGGAAGCTGGAGGAAGGAGGCCAGAGCCAGAGCCCCAGTCCTTATTTCTGGGCACCCACAGATTCCTGGTGCCCTTGTGAGGACACCACCATTACTACAGCTGGTCATCCCACCAGACAGTGGGCTCCTCCTTCCCCGTCAGCCCAGCTCTCCCAGGCTCACTTCCTTCTTCTGTGTCCTCATTTTCATTCCAGGGACACTCCTGGGAACGGTGAGAGAACTCAGAAAACTTTTGATTATATACAATATCAAAACATACAAGACTGGAAAAAAGGCTTGAAGAATCTGTAACCGAGGGTAACTACCATGAAGAGAATATGTCCAAACCATGAAACAACCCGCAAGGAAAACAAGAAGGCAATTCCCAGACATTGGCAAATATTCAAGTAATACAGTTCTCCACCTCAGTAATAATCAAAGAAATGCAACATAGAATAAGACACCATTTTTCTTTTTGGGAATTTTGGAAAAAAAGTAAAGTCAGTGCTGTGCAGTCCTATCTAGGGCAATGCAGTTGTTGGTAATGTCTGGGGCATTTCAAATTCATGTACCCTTCACCCTGGCAGGTTCAGCCCATGAATCTGCCTTGCAAAATACATGTTTGTGTTAGCTTCAGTGCAAGAGCTACTTCAGCAATCCTTTAGTGAAGTGGCTACATTCTCATGCTTTTCAAGTGCTGGGAAAAGATTTGGAAACAGCCACAGTAGATGGTTAACTATACTCACCTCCTGGAGAAGACCGGAATGGGATGGCTGTGGTCGTTTATTTTTATTATTTTTATTTTTTTATCCTCACCCAAGGACACTTTTTCATTGCTTTTAGAGAGAGAGGAAGGGAGAGAGAAAGGAAGAGAGAAACATCAGTGCCAGAGAGAAGCATTGATTGGTTGCCTCCTGTACACACCTGGACCTGGGATCAAACCTACAACCTCTGGTTACAGGATGACGCACTAAGTAACTGAGCCATACCAGCTGGGGCTGATTTTTTGACCTTTTAAAAACAGTTGTATTGAGATAGAATTTGTACCCATTTAAAGTGTGCAATTCAGTTTTTTTCCCCACACCTAACCTGAGGACAAAGACATTCTCAGCAATCAGACTGTCGACATTCCAGAAAATCTCATCACTTTGAAGGGATGCACAGTTATTATGAAGGGCCCTAGAGACACCCTGTGTAGGGAATTCAACCACATCACTATAGAACTCAGTCTCTTGGAAATTAAAAAAGGCTCCGGGCTGACAAAGGGTGGGGAAATAGAAAGGAACTGGCCACTGTTCGCCCTGTCCGCAGTCATGTACAGAACATTATCAAGGGTTTTACAGACTGGGCTTCCGTTACAGAACGAGATCTGTGTATGCTCACTTCCGCATCAACGTCGTAATTCAGGAGAATGGTTTTCTTGTTGAAATCAGAATTTTCTTGGGCATAAGATACATCTGCAGGGTTTTGATGAGGTCAGGCGTTGCTTATTCAGTTACCTCAAGCCCAAAGAGATTGGTGAATTCTTGAAGGAAATTATATTGAAGTAATACCGAATTCAGCTGCTTTGTTCAGCAAGCCACAACAGCTAAACGAGGATATCAGAAAAATTTTGGATGGTATCTATGTTATTGAAAAAGGAGCAGTTCAGCAGGCTGATGAATAAATCTAAGTTGTCCAGCTACAGAATCAGCAAGACACAGAATGATTCTTCTTTACTTGTGATATATATTTTTAAAGGCTTTATTTATTTACTTTTAGACAGAGAAGGAGGGAGGGAGAAAGAGAGGGAGAGAAACATCAATGTGATGTCCCCAACGAGGAACCTGGCCCACAGCCCAGGCATGTGCCCCAGCTGGGAACCGAACCAGCGACTCTTTGGTTCCCAGGCTGGTGCTCAATCCACTGAGCTGTAACAGCCACGGCTTACTTGTAATATTTTAAAGATGCAATAAAAGCCATGTATTGCTTTGTGGGAGGGGGAGTGTGCAATTAAGTGGTTTTAGTATATTCATGGAGTTGTACAACCATTACCACAAACTTAAGAGCATTTATCACCCTTAAAGAAACCCCATACCCATTAGCAGTCACATACCTCCAATTACCCCACACCTAGACAACCTAATCTGTTTTCTGTCTCTATGGATTTGCCTATTCTGGACATTTACATAAATGAGATCACGCACTACATATTTTTTCAAAGTTCATTCATGTGTTGGTGCTTCATTATTTTTCATGACCGAATACTATTTCTTTGTATGGATTTATACCAAACTTTATTCACCCACTCACCATTTGACGGACATTTGGCTTGTTTGCACTTTTTGGCTATTATGAATAATGTTGCTATGAACATGCAAGTCTTTGTGGAATTATGTTTTCATTTCTCTTGGGTCTATACCTAGGAATGGAATAGGTTGGTTGTATGGGAACTCTTTATTTAACGTTTTGAGAAACTGCCAGGCTGCACCATCGTACTTACCCCCAAGCAGTGTGTACGGATTCCAATTTCTCTACCTCCTTGCCAACAGCTTGTTATTTTGTCTTTTTGATTACAGCCATCCTAGTGGGGGTGATGTGGTATCTCTTCTTGGTTTTGATTTGCATTACCCTAATGAGTAATAATGTTGAGCATCTTTTCATGTGTTTATTGGCCATTTGTCTATATCCCTTGGAGAAATATCAACTCACTTCCTTTACATGTTTTTCAATTGGTTCCTTGTCTTTTTATTGTTGAGTTGTAAGAGTTTTTAAAAAATTAACCTGGATACAATTCCCTCATCAGCTATATGAATCGTAAATATTTTCTCCTATTCTGTGGCTGCTCTTTTTACTTTCTTGGTGGTGTCCTTTGAAACACAAAAATGTTTAATTTGATAAAGTCCAATTATGTTTTCCTTTAGTTGCTTGTGCATTTGGTATTATATCTAAGTAATCATTGCCCAGCCCAAGGTCACAAATATTTACCCCTATGTTTTTTTATTTTTGGTAAGAATTTTTATAGTGTTATCTCTAATATTTAGGTCTATGATCCAATGAAGTGATTTTTAAAAACTTTTTTAGTACTTTATATTTGTAAGTTTGAACTTTCTGCCCAAATCAAGTGTTCCTTTTATAACGAAGAATGTAACATTTAGAGACAGCTGCCTGGAACCCGAGAGCTGACGCAGCCGCAGTTCTCCATCCACGCGGATGGGCGGTTCCGCGCGCCTCCAGTAGGAAGCGGGCCGTTCCACACGCACGCGTAGTTACCCAGGGAGAGCCCGGGGCCTGCGCACTCGGCCGCCCGCGCTTGCGCAAACTTCCCGGTCCGCGTGCAGGCTCCTTCTGCGCTTTTGCTTGGCCCCGTGGCGGAAATCTGGCGGGCAGGGCGGGAGGTGCTAGGTGGTGCGCAGGTTTGGTGACTGTGGCGCTGGCTCCCTTCGGCCTGGCTCTCAGTCCCGGCCGTGTCCGTGGCCTCGCTCGCGTCCTCGTCAGGTCCCCTTTCCCTTCCGCACTGCCCCAGGTCGGAGCGCGTCTTTTTCATTCTCCGCCACCTCCGCGGTCCCGGGCCTCCTCGGAGCTCCCCGATACCACATCCCAGACCAGTCGTCCTCAGGACCTCCCCAGCCCTCGGCGTGTCTTCCTAAGCCACCCCCTGACCCCCGGCCCGTCCTCAGAGCCCTCCCAACCCTCCACCTCCGCTCCCGCGGCCCCACTCTAGGATGGGGGACAACACCAGCCCTATCAGCGTGATCCTGGTGAGCTCGGGGAGCAGGGGCAATAAACTGCTATTCAGGTACCCCTTCCAGAGAAGCCAGGAGCACCCGGCGTCTCAGACAAGTAAGTGAGCGCTGGGAGCGGGCCTGGCGCTTCCAAGTATGAGCCTGGCGCCTGGCCAGAGCAGCCAGCCTCAGGGGTCCATTCCCTCACCGCCTGGCACATTTAAATTATAGTCCTTTATTTTTTTTCTTTTCCTGATCATAGAGTCGGTGCCTACTCTTTATAGAGTACTATTTGAAACGTGTAGAAAGGTAAAAAGAAACAGGAGAAAAACCATAATTCAACAGGCCAAAGCCGCTATTGCTAACATTTCATCCATGTCTGCAGCCTTCTAAAAAAATATGCAAGCACTGCATGTGTTAACCTAACAATGAAAGGTCAGAGTGAGAGGCAACAAGCATTTATTTGAGATCAATGAGTAGCTTTTTGGGATGTCCCAAATAGTGTTCTGATTAAGAGACAAAGGCATTGGGTGTTTATGAGAAAAGGGAGAACAATTATATCACTAAAAGGAAGGCACTTCTGTTGATCAGATAACTTAGTGATGTTAATTCTAAACAATGTTTTTAATTTTCAGTCTGGTAGTCATCAGTAAGGTAGTCCTAGTATCTGCTTTCAAGGTTGCTTAAGCCAGTCCGAAGGTTATTTTGCCTTGTTATAACATATCAAAAGTTTGAGGCAAAAGACATGCAAAGCTGTTCCTCTGGGATGGCAGCTCCAGCTCCATTTGAAAGTGTCTCCATTTATGGTTATTTTTTGACATATAAATGAATTCGGCTTATAAAAAATAGGAAATTAAAGGTCCATCTGCAGTTTTCTTTGACTGTCTACTCTTGGTTGTCCTCCTCTGTTTCAGGGATAACTGCTTACTATTTTAGTAATTGTCCCTCCTCTGCATAGACACCATAGGAAATCTGTGTAAATACAAGCATCTGCACACATTACTTTACTTTTTTTTTAAGCACAAGTGAAAACACTGTACACACTGTTCTGCTGTATTGTTTTCATTTTCACTTTACATCTTGGATATAGTTTCAGGATTATGATCAGAATCATGGGATGAACATACTGTGATTTATTTATCCAGTCTTCTGTTGATGGTTATTTAAGTTGTTTCCAGTCTTTTGCTACTATAACCAGTGAAAGTGTCCTTTCCGTATATTTTATCGTTTTGCTTGACATAGGATTAATTCCCAGAAGTGGGATGGTTGGATCTAAGGGATAAGGAGCATATTTATTGTTTTCTTATTGTTTTCTTACTTGCTTTTTTTAGATTAGTTTCAGGTGTACAGCATAATGGTTAGACATTTGTATAATTTATTAAGCGACCCCTCTGATAAGTCTAGTACCCACCTGGCACCGTACATAATTATTACAGTTTTATTTATTTATTTATTTATTTATTTTTGAGAGAGAGAGGTGAAGGGAGGGAGAAAGGGAAAGAAACATGGATGAGAGAGAGAAACCGATCAGTTACCTCCCGTATGCACCCTGCCCGGGCCCGAACCCACAGCCTAGGCTTTTTCCCTGACTGGGAATCCAACTGGTGACCTTTTGTTTTGCGGGATGATGCCCAACCAACTGAGCCACACCGATCAGGGCTACAATATTATTGAATATATTCCCTATACTCTACATTACATCCCCATGACTATTTTGTAACTACCGATTTTACTGAATCCCTTCACCTTTTTCACACAGCTCCCAAACCCCGCCCATCTAGCAGTCATCAGTTCTCTGTATTTGAGTCTGTTTCTGTTTTGTTTATTTGGCTCTTCAGATTCCACATATATGTAAAAACATGTATTTGTTTTTCTCTGTCTGATTTATTTCACTTAGCATTATACCCGTTTGGTCCACTCATGTCACAAATGGTAAGATTTCTTTTTTTTTTTTTGTACATTTCTTTGATTATGTATTACAGGTGTCTCATTTCTTTCTCCCCTTTATTCTTTTCTATGGCTGAGTAATATTCCATTGTATATGTGCATCATATATTTATCCAATCATCTATCGAAAAGCAATTAGTTTTCTTTCATATCTTGGCTAATGTAAATAATGCTGCATATATATTTTTGAATTAGTGCTTTGGATTTCTTTAGATAAATACTCAGAAGTGGAATTGCTGGGCCATAAGGTAGTTCTGTTTTTGATTTTTTGAGGAAACTTTATACTGTTTCCCAGAGCGGCTGTACCAGTTTGTAATCCCACCAACAGTTCATGAGGGTTCCCTTTTCTCCACATTCTCGTGAACACTTGTTTGTACATTTATTGATGGTAGCCATTCTGTGAAAGGACACTTTCACTGGCTATGTTGGTTAAGTCCACAATATCTTATTGTGGACTTAACTGGTATTACTTTCATATGCCTAATATGTATGTTTTCTTTGGAGAAATGTCTGTTCACGTCTTCTGCCCATTTTTTAATTGGATTGTTTGTTTTTCTGGTGTTAAGTTACATGAATTCTTTATAAATTTTTGATATTAACCCCTTAGTGGATGTACCATTGGCAAATATCTTCTCCCAAATGGTAGGTTGTCTTTGCATTTTGTTATGGTTTACATTTCTGTGCAAAACTTTTTAGTTCAATGTGTCCTGTTTGTTTATTTTTTCTTTTGTTTCCCTTGCCTGAGGAAGTATATTTTAAAAAATACTACTGAGCAGTGTTAGAGAGTTTACTACCTATGTTTTCTTCTAGGAGTTTCATGGTTTTGGGTCTTACATTCAAAGTCTTCAACCTGTTTTGAGTTTATTCTTGTATATGGCATAAGAAGGTGATCTAGTTTCTTTTTTTTTGCATGGATCCAGTTTCCCAATGTCATTTATTGAAGAGACTACCTTTACCCTACTGTATATTCTTAACTCCTTTGTCATAGAATAATTGATCCTATTGGCATGAGTTTATTTCTGGGCTCTCTATTTTATTCCATTGATCTGTGTGTCTGTTTTTATTCCACTACCATGCTGTTTTGATTACTGTGGCCTTATAGTATAGTTTGAAATCAGGTACTGTGATCACTCCAAGTTTGTTCTTCTTTCTCAAGATTGCTGTGACTATTTGGGATCTTTTGTGGTTTCATACAAATTCTAGGATTATTTGTTCCAGTTTAGTGAAAAATGTCATTGATATTTTGATACGGATTGCGTTAAATCTATAGATTGCTTTGGGTAGTATGGACATTTTACTGATGTTAATTTTTTCTGTCCATGAGCATGGTATATGCTTCCATTTATTTGTATCTTCTTCAGTTTCTGCCTATAGTATCTTGTAATTTTTCCAAGTCTTTCATCTCCTTGGTTAAATTTATTCTAGGTATTTAATTTTCTTTTTGATGAAGTTGTAAATGGAATTGTTTTCTAAATTTATTTTTCTGGTAGTTCATTATTGTGTATAAAAATACAGCCTATTTCTGAATATTAATTTGTATCCTGCTATTTTACTGAATTCATTTATCAGTTCTGAGAGTTTTTTGGTGGAATCTTTAGGTTTACTATATAGTATCATGCCATATGCAAATAATCGTTTTATTTCTTAATTTTAAACTTGGATGCCTTTTATTTCTCTTTCTTGTCTGATTGCTGTGGCTAGGACTTCCAATACTATGTTGAACAAAGGTGGTGAAAGTGGACATCTTTGTCTTGTTTCTAATCTTAAGGAAAACACTTTTACCTTTGCCCCATTGAGTATAATGTTAGCTGTGGGTTTTTCATATATGGACTTACTATGTTGAGGTATGTTCCTTGTTTCCCCATTTTGCTGAATGGATGCTTGCTTTTGTCAGATTCTTTTTCTGCATCTGTTGGTATGATCATATGAGTTTTATGCTTCATTTTGTTTATGTGGTGTGTCATGTTAATTGATTTGTGAACATCGAACCAACCTTGCATCCCGGGAATAAATCCCACTTGATCGTGGTGTGTAATCTTTTTAATGTATTGATGAATTCATTTTGTTACTATTTTTTTTTAGGATTTTTGCAGCTGTGTTCATCAGGGGTATTGGCCTATAATTTTCTTTCTTTGTAATGTCTTTGTCTGGTTTTGAATTCAGGGTAATGCTGACCTCAGAATGAACTTGGGAGTTTTCTTCTTCTTGAATTTTTTGGAATGAAGTTTGGGAAGGATATGTGTTAATTCTTCTTTGAATGTTTGGTAAAATTCACCTGTGAAGCCACCTGGCCCAGGACTTTTGTTTCTTGGGAGTATTTTGATTACTAGTCTCATTTCATTAGTAGTAATTGTTCTGTTCAGATTTTCTGTTTCTTCTTGATTTAGTCTTGGAAAATTGTATGTTTCTAGGAATTTCTCCATTTCTTACCTATTTTCCAGTTTGTTGGCATATAATTGTTTATAGTATTTTCTAATAATCTTTTGTATTTCTGTGGTATGAGTTGTCACTTCTCTCTCATTTCTGATTTTATTTAATTGTGTCCTTTCTCTTTTTTTCTTGATGAGTCTGCCTAAAGGTTATCAATATTATCTTTTCAAGGAATCAGCTTTTGGTTTCATTGACTTTTGGGGTATTTTTTAGACTATATTTTGTTTATTTCCACTCTGATCTTTATTGTTTCCTTAATTCTATTCACTCTTGGCTTTGTTTGTTGTTCTGCTTCTAGTTCCTGTAGGTGTAAGGTTAGATTGTTTCTTTGAGATTTTTCTTGTTTCTTGAGGTAAGCCCATATTGCTATGAATTTTCCTTCTTAGGACTGTTTTTGCTGTGTTCCATAGATTTTGGGTTATTATGTTTTTTGTTTTATAAAAGATTTTATTTATTTATTTTTAGACAGAGACAGAGGGAGAAAGAAAGGGAGAGAAATATCAACGTGTGGTTTCCTCTCGTGTGCCCCCAAGTGGGGACCTGGCCTGCAACCGAGGCGTGTGTTCTCACTGAGAATCCAACCAGTGACCCTTTGCATCACAGGCTGGTGCTCAATCCACTGAGCTATACCAACCAGGGCGCATTGTGTTTTCATTTTCATTTGTCCCAAAGTATCTTTTGATTTCTTTCTTTTTTAAAAGATTTTATTTATTTTTATTGAGAGGGGAAAGGATGGAGAGAAACATGAGTGCGTGAGATATACATGGATCAGTTGCTTCTTGCATGACCCCAACTGGGGACCTGGCCCACAACCCAGGAATGTGCCCTCACTGGGAATCGAACCAGAGACCTTTTGGTTCCTAGTGCTCAATTCACTGAGCCACACCAACCATGGATGAGTTTTCCCTTGATTTCATTGGTAACCCAATCATTGTTTAATAGTATGTTTTTTAGCCTCCACGTGTTTGTGTGCTTTTTATTTTTTTCTTGTAATTGATTTCTAGCTTCATACCATTGTGGTTGGAGAAGACCCTTGATACAATTTTATTTTCCTTTTTTTTGAGACTTGTTTTGTGGAATGACATGTAGTCTGTCCTGGTAAATGTTCCATGGTCACTTGAAATGGATGTATACTCTACTGCTTTCAGATGAAATGTTCTCAAAATATCTGGCCTAATTTGTCATTTAAGGCCTAATTTGTCATTTAAGGCTCCTGTTTCCTTATTGATTTTCTGTCTGGAAGATCTATTCAGTGATGTCTATGGGGCATTAGAGTCTCCTTTAATGACTGTAATACTGTTGCTCTCTTTCTTTATGTTCATTAATATTCACTTTATGTTGGTTGCTTAAATGTTTACTGGGGTTATAGGCGCTTCTTGGATTTATCCCTTTATCATTATGAAATGTCTTTCTTTGTTATTATAGCCTTTGTTTTATTTTTTAAAAATAAAAAATAGATTTTACTTATTTATTTTTAGAGAGAGGGCAAGTGAGAGACAAAGAGAGGGATAGAAACATCAGTGTGCGAGAGAAACATTTGCCTCTCGCAGGCCCCCAGCTGGGGGCTTGGCCTGTAACCCAGGCATGTGCCCTCTGGGAATTCCCTCTGGGAATCCAGCCAGAGAGCTTTCTGTTTGCAGGACGATGCCCAGCCCACTGAACCACACCAGTCGGGGCTATAGCCTTTGTTTTAAAATTTATTTTGTCTTATGTAAGTATTGCTTCCCTAGCTTTTTTTCTGTTTCCATTTGCGTGAAATATCTTTTTCCACCTCTTTACTTTCAGTCTGTGTTTGTCTTTAGATCTGAAGTGTCTCTTGTAGACAGCATATGTAGGGATCTTGTTTTCTTATTCATTCAACTTCTCTGTCTTTTGTTTAGCGCATTTAATCCATTTACATTTAAACTGATTATTGATGGGTACATAGTTGCTGCCATTTTATTAACCATATTTATGCCCCCCCCCTTTTTCTTCTTAAAGAAGTCTCCTTAACATTTCTTGTAATACTGGTTTGGTGGTGAGGAACTCCTTTAGCTTTTTCTTGTCTGGGAGAGTGTAGTTATTTTTAGTAGATCAGATTTTTCTTTGTTAAAGAGATAGGTGAAAAATTGTTTCTGGCCCTGACTGGTATGGCTCAGCTGTTTGTCATCCTACAAAGCAAAATGTGACCGGTTCGATTCTGGTTAGGGCTCACAACTGGGTTGTGGGCCTGGTCTCTGGTTGGGGTGCGTGCGAGAGGGAGCTGATCAGTGTTTCTCTCACACATCAATGTTTTTCTCCCCCTCTTCCTCCCTTCCCCTGTCTCTAAAAATAAATAAAATCTTTTTTAAAAAATTGTTGCTGCCCTGACTGATAAAGCTCTCTGGGCTGGGCATCCTCCCACAGACCGGAAGGTCACTGGTTCAATTCCCAGTCAGAGCACATGCCTGGGTTGTGGGCCAGGTCCCCAGTTGGGGCATGCGAGAGGCAGTGGATTGATGTTTCTCTTGCACATTGATGTTTCTCTCTCTCTCTTTCCCCTTTCCCCTCTCTATAAAAATAAATAAATAAAATCTTTTAAAAAATTGTGTCGCATAGTAGTTTTACTGTGCATTTGTCTAGGATTGAGCGTGAGCATATTTTCCCTGTTTTCAGAACCATTTGTATTTCCCTTTTAGTGAACGACCTATTATAACCTTCGCCTAATTTTTTCTTGGATTGGCTTTTTTTTTTTGCCTTACAGATTT
Organism: Mormoops blainvillei; assembly: GCA_004026545.1. NCBI lineage: Eukaryota > Metazoa > Chordata > Mammalia > Chiroptera > Mormoopidae > Mormoops > Mormoops blainvillei. The sequence goes on along the minus strand of PVJD01004801.1, from coordinate 114,134 downwards.
GAAGGGGTTCTTCACATATTTGAAGGACAAAAATAGGCCTTTGTCTATGACAGAGCTGTACATACTTAGCCAGTTTGCGTGTAATTCTTACCACATAGTGTTTTGACTTTTTTAAAATATAAAGATTTTATTTATTTGTTTTCAGAGATAGGGGAAGGGAGGGAGGGAGAGAAACATTTTTATGGAGTCAAGATTTTTATGGAGTCAAGATTTTAATCTACTCTCTTGTGGTTTCTGAGTTTTGTTATACATAGAAAGGCCTCTCCTTTCCAGTATTATTAACAAAAAGGGCCTCATATTTTTCTGTCAAACGTTTATTGTCTTGTTTTTAAATGTGTTTATCTTGGTGAAAGTTGAAGGCTCCTACCAGGAGTTGGTATTTTTTGGGCACTTTCTGAGAGCTATGTGCGCGCGCCTCCTGGTTGGCCTCTGGAGCCCTGAGGCGCCGGCATTGTGGTGGATGAGGAAGGCGAACAGGCGGCCCCACAGCTGGGGAGTGTTGAGTTCAAAAGCCAACATAATTTTCTCTTTCACACAACTGCCTAGTCTCAGCATCATTTCATAGAATAATTCACCTTGCCTTCACTAACTGGTTCTCCTACCTTTATCACATACTAAATTCCCATGTTCTTTTGAGTTTATTTTATATTTTATCTTTCTTATCTCTCCCAATGATCTGTTTGTGTGTGGGCTCCACACTGATGAATTATTGTAACTTTATACTGTGTTATATACCATCAGGATTAGTCACTATTGTTGCTTTTCTTTTTCAGCATCATAAGGCAGTTCTTGCTTACTTTTCCCTGTAAATGTTAGTATTGCCTATGTTGGACCCCACTCCCAAGACTTTGGTGTAGTTTTGGAGGTCATTTTAAACATGTTGATTTAACAGGGGAAGAAGGAGTATCTTTATGTTGAATCTTCCCATTGAAGAACATAGTATGTTTTTTATTCATTCTTATTTACTTTATTAGCATTTCTGTTTTCTTCATTGGTCTCTTGTGGGTGATGAAGCTGCTCATGATGAACTTGTTAAGTTCATCCTTAGGTCTGGTAAGGCATTGTTGTTTGTGTATGTGAAGGATATTGGTATGTGGACATTTAAAAATTCTTTCTTTTATCTGTGCTTTTTCCAACCTAGTTGACATCATACACTGAGAGGATGTGTGTGTATCTGTGTGTATTTTTACATATATGTGTATGTGTATAAATATATTCTTTTTTCTAGCTTAATAGTAGCCAAAACATTTCTTATGTTACGATAACTTCTTAGAAGCCATAATTTTTTTTGAAAAATATTTTGTTATGGTGAAAATATGCAAAATTCTCCATTTTAATCATTTTTTAAAATCCTCATTTTAATTCATTTCCATTTAAATCATTTTTTTTAAAGCCTGAGGACATATCCATTGATTTTAGAGAGAGAGGAAGGGTGGATGAGAGAGAGGGAGAGAGAAACATCAGTGTGAGAGAGAAACATCCATTCATTGCCTTCTGTACGTGTCCTGACTGGGGATTGAACCTGCAGCCTTCTGGTGTATGGGATGATGCTCCAATCAGCCGAGCCACCCAGCCAGGGTACCATTTTAACCATTTTTAAGCGTACGGTTGAGTGGCATTAAGCACATTCACCATAATTACTTTACTGTCTAATTAGCACCATTTCCAAAATTTTTAATTACCCCAAACTGAAACTTGTAAGCAAGCAACAACTCCCCATTTCTCCTGCCCTCAGCCTCTGGTAACCTTTAATTCACTTTCTGTCTCTGAATTTGCCTTTTGTAGATATTTTATATTAGTGCAATATTTGTCCTTTTGTTTCCAGTTTCTTTTTCTTAGCATAATGTTTTTAAGTTCATCTATGTTGTATGTGTCAGAGCTTTGTTCTTTTTTATAGCAAATTAGCATTCTATTGTGTGTATATACCACATTTTATAAACCATCACTTTTGCTAACTCTACAGTCCTCTGTATGTGGATGGATCCAGGTTTCTTAGCTGTTGTCTCCTTTTTACCCTCACTCAGATAAGCCTCGTAGCAGATATGCTGTGAACAACACCAGAGATAATGCCGAGGATCAGGACGGTGACTCCAGGTAAGGTCTCTGAAGTCACTATGATGGAGTTAGTCCTGCCTCTAGGCCTGGGCAAAGCCATACCTCCTGTTGACCTAGATGTTTCCCCTGAGAAACCTGGTGTTTTTTTTTTCTCATTTGGTGGGTGGTTTGGGTAGTGCAGAGCTGGGGATTATTTTGCCAGTCTCTGGCTTGCTGCATAATTCTGTCGCATGTCCCAGCTGGGGGCTTCGTGGCTGGTAAAGCATGTCGGAGAACAGGTGAGGCCATGTTTCTGTAGGACAGTTGTCTCCTGTGAGAGCATCGTGGAGGAAAGCAGACCCCAGTGCTGTCCTCAGACCTTAATTCCTCAAGCAGGTGCTCAGAGGTTAGATGTAGGTGCTTGGGTGCAGTACAGCCTGTCCAGGTGGTGATATGGGCTGAGAGTTGGGCTGAGAGTTGGGCTGGGCTGACCCTTGCTTTTTTAGAGCACAGATGAAAAGTGGGTCTTGTTTCTTTTTGTATATGTCCCCCCGTTCTCTGTTGGAAGGGGTATCATGAAAATATGAGAAATGACCATTTCTGCCTTCTTAGATTCATTGTAAAGCTTAGTAAAGCTTTACACAGGCCCAGATGGTGGAGGGAAGATTGTAAGTGGTTCCCCTAAACATATCTGGGATCTTTGTGAGCTAAAGGACTTAGCCTCCACAGTCCCATGGGAAGGTAGCTGAAGTCCCCACACTGGGCTTCTGACAGTTTCCCTAGTTCTCTGACAAGGCACCACAGCTCCTGTAGTGTTGTAAGTTCCAAGAGTATGGTTTTTATTTTTTGTGCGTGAGGATGTCAGGGGCCTCTGCAGTGACCAGTGACTGTCTCTGAAGGGAGCGGGCCTTTGGAAGAGGCACTAGCAGGAGGGGTACTGGTGTGGGAGGGTATTGGACATTCCATGGGTCCTTCTGCTTGACGTAGAGGCCTGTGGTTGTCTTGTCCTTTAAAGTTGGAAACTTGGACAAACTCTTATTAAAGGTACACACAAAGCTTTTGCCCCTGCACACCAGGTGGGTGTGTTTTGCCCTCTTCCTGTACCACAGCCTAGTTTAGAGCAGGGCTGGCTAGCTGCCTGCCATTCTTCCTTCAGGCTCCACACATGTGAGGCTCAGGCTCAGGACATGAAGACTCAGAAAGAGCTCTTGGAGTGGTCTGTGTGGAGGCATTTTTTAGGAGGACCGGAGCATGTAATTCCTGTAGTTAATTTCCAGAAGCTTATAATAATATGACCACGAGGTAAGGTCATTTGGTAATGTTAGCACATTATAGCATCTGATGATCCCACTCCCCTCTCTCCACATTTCCAGAGATACGTGTTAATACCCTTAGGACCCCAGCTTTATCTTGTCACATAGGCCTGCCCAGCTGCTGCTCTGTCCCTGCCATCTGGGGGAACCTTGTCATACCTCAGGCGTCCTCTTGGCGTACTGCAGTGAAGGTGCGTCATACCCATTCCCTGTTTTCCTCGATTGTTGTTCTCAGAGGTGCTTTTCTTCTGGAACCAGTGGAATGCTCCTGCTTGTCAGTTTGCCAGATTGAAGCAGTGTTAACAGGCCACACGGGTAATTTCTGAATGTGGTGGTGGCCTGCCTGAGAGAAGCGAGGGTGCAGAGCTGTGCCGCCCAGTGTTCTAGATAGTCACCGGCCACTGTGGCCATTTAAATAGAAATGAACTGAAATTAAATAAAATTGAAAATTTATTTCCTTAGTTTCACCTGCCACATTTAAGGTACTCAGTGGCTACTATATTGAACGGTGTAGATCTGGAATATTTCTGTCACTGTAGAAAGTTCTGTTGGATAGCACTGGCTTAGAGAGTAGGCTGGTTTTATAAGGTGTATCATCAAGATGATGTGTTGCAGGGTATAAGAATTAACTGTCACTTTTTAAAAACTTACTAGAAGGAAGAGAAGAACATAGATATTGTCTGTTGTCTCTAAGGCTTGCAATTCAAGTTTAGAAAAGTGGTACTGTCCTTGTTCGTTGGGTATTAGAGACCGGGTTGCTCGTGCTTAATTCCACCTCTAGTTTAATCACCCACACTGGCAGAGACAAAGCCATCAGGAGCGGTGCGAGAGGAATCCTGGTTTTCGTCAGAAGGGCTGTTGTGGGCACGATCCCTCCTGACATGGATGACCATTTCTGGCTTCCTGTCCGTATTTCAAGCAGCGTCCTGGCTATTGCCTCAGAGAAGGAGATGCTGGTGGCTGGGAGAAGATTTGACTCCATTTCAAAACACTCTGAAATCATTTTACTTTAGACATCATCAGAAGACTTCCCCATAGCTGTGAAGGTCTCTACCCTTTATCTCTCAGTGGGCACTGTGGGGCACTGGCATCAGGTGGCTTTGCCGCCCTTCTCAGGCTTGGCCACCTTTCCTGACACAGTGCATCCAGCTTGTAGGTACAGCGATGCCGCTGGCTGGGGGGGCCTCGGCCAGGTGCACCGTAGTGCAGGTCCTCCATGCCATGTGCACATGGGGCTCCACCAGGGTCTCTTTTGACAGCTTTGCCTGTGCGGCTCATGTGTTGAGACATGTTAGACAGATGCCCCTACTTGCTAGAACTGAGGTCAGTACACAAGAATGTGAACAAGCAGTGTTGTCCCCAAGCTTGGGTATCTCCCTTCCCTTTTCCTGGTCCAGCTGAGTCCACATTGGTGCCCACATTGGCATGTCCCCGCAGGGCAGCGTGCCTGGATGAACTCAGGTTCGGGGTTCCAGATCTGATTCTCACTCTGCATCCTACAGCATATGATCTTGGGCATGTTCCTTAGACAGTGAGCCTCTTCTGTAAGATACCTGCAGGTGGCAAGTCACCTCTGCCTCTCCCCACCAGGTATAGATGTCGTGGGAACATCTGCCTTAGGGGAGGGTACTTGCTCATGGCTCTGTCTCCTTCAGAGGGGCAGACACAAGTCTATAAAACATGCCTGTAGAGTCTAACATGTCACCACCACTCCCCAGTAAGGGAATGGAACACTGGGATTTTGTCATGACCTGTCTAGTTGTAGGAGGTAAAGCTGTAGGAGTTCCACTCAAGCTTCTTCAGATTCTGATTTTCCGGGTAGCCTTAGGAAAGTTCATAGAACATTTGACCCCTTTACTACTATACAAACCCATGAGCTAAAGTTTGGGAGCTGCTGGAAAAAGGGGTTCTTTATTGTGTGTTCCCCTTGCATGGGTCTTTGGCAGTGGCGTTTCTCGGTGAGAGCTGTGGGTAGCAGCAGTCCCAGCAGGGCAGCCCGGTGGGCATGGCATGGCATCGTGGCAGGCTCTCACTCCTCCAGTGCTGTCTGTACTGTGGGGCTCAGGCCTACCTTCTCTTTCCAGGAAACTTGGAAAGCAGCACACCCCAGGACACAAACCTCTGGAGGGGAACTTTAACTTTTAAATACACTTTCTAACAAAGCTCAGGTTGGATAAGGCAGAGGTCTCAGACATTTTCCAGCGTAAGTATATACAGCTCTGCCAAGACTGCCTTGCCGCAGTCATGTTCTGCGCAGGGGCTCAGTGAGATCAGCTATGCAGTCACAGCATCTCAAGAATTGGGGCTGAGACATTCAGTGGCATTCTGCGGTTTTCATAAGGCTTTCACCTTTAGGGGTCTTATTTGATCCTTTTGAGACAGTTTGTCAGGTTAAATACTTGTGCATAGGCATCTAACCAATACGTATGGGGCTAGGCTCCGGCCCAGGTCTTCCGGCCTTGCTCTGGCTTCTGGAAACAGACCCTCATTCTTGCCCAGTCTGTTTACATGAGAGAATTTGAGCTTTAGTGAGAAAACTTTGTGTGAATCTTCAACTTGGGGAGCGTCTGTATCCTTTCTTGTCTGGTAAGTTGCGTAGCCTTGACCTCGACAGTTAATGCTTAATGGTAGTACTTCTGCTAGACTTTAATACTGTTTTAATAAAACAACTATAAATTTTCATGATTTTAAAAATCAATGTGTTTTTGTTTGGTCTTGATGGTCCTGTTCCCATTTCAGCGAGCCATGTCCTCCAACCGATGAGCAATTGGTTGCAGGGTAAGACCAAGACTTCTCCACCATCTTTCTGTCTTGATTCCTGCTACCTTCTTTCCTTGTAATTGTGCTTAACTCCTGATTGCCCTCAATGTTGAAGAATGACTAATGAGGCACACAGGCTCTCGCTCAGACTGCACTGCCCCAATCCCTCACGAGTGCCTAGGCTTCCCACAGCCCCCGCTCTTTCTCCATTTGGAGTTATTTAGCTATTTCATGTTACCCAAGAGGCCTAAGCAAGGTTGGCTGGCACCAGGAAGACTTCTGGGACCAGGTATACACTCATACCTCCTCCTCCAGGCAGGCACCAGTGGCCCTGTGTGGGTGGTAGGAGCAGGGTTTCTTATCTCCCTAGCTTACTGGCCCCCTAGAGGGATCCTTAATTATTGCTCCTTGCCTTCATTTCTCAGGGGGATTTAGTGGGGGCCTCTCCCAAGGGCTGGGTGTTAAGTGTACTGGTTAAGCTTAGATGCCGTTGTGTGTGCCCTTTAGGGGTAAAAATATATCCATGGAGTTTATATAGCACTTCTCCAGGAGGACATGAATAAGTGGGACCCTCTTGTCCCCCTGACAGGGCATTTCCTCTGGGCACCGAAGGCACACAGAGCATCTTTGAGTCCCCCATAATGGGAGGGAGCAGAGTCGAGCTCCCTCGCGTGCTGCCCCTCTCCCCTTTTGTAGCCAAGCCAGTGAACAAGCCGCGCTCCCAAATGTTTCAGAAGGAATGGAAGGTCTTGGCATGTTTTCCAGCTGGGCTGGTTCATCTTCCTAAATATGTGTGTGTTTTTTTAAAATTTCTAAGCTATTCCATGAATATTAGTTTTTTCTGACAACTGTTTTATAGTGTGCAATATATTTACCGGGACTTTTACCATCAAAATAAACGAAAAGGATTTTTGTAAATTTTGGAAACAACAAACAAATATTGTCACTTGTTTTTGTTTCAGTTTGCTATTTATAACAATCATGCCTCCTGACCCCCAAGTCTCATGATGTAACTCTGTGCCTTTATGTATGTTATGTCAGCAGACATACTATATAAAGTATAAGGCCACTCAAGTGTTTTTTTCTTTTTTTCTTTAAAGATTTTATTTATTTATTTATAGAGAGAGGGTAAGAGGTGGAAAAAGAGAGGGAGAGAAACATTGATGTGCAGCAGAAACACTGATCAACTGCCTTTTGCACACCCCTAACTGGGAACCTGGCCCACAACCCAGGCATGTGTGCTGACCAGGAATTGAACCAGCGACCTTTTGGTTCGCAGGCCATTGCTTAATCCACTGAGCCACACCAGCCAGGGCACTACGTGTTTTTTTCATCATAAGTGTTAATATTGCAGTGGTGAGTGGATTTCTGTGTGAGCCAGACTTTCTACCCTGCTGACCGCCCCAGAATGGCCATCTAGGGCATTGTGGCTTTTAACTTCAGCACATGGCTTTCCAGTTGGCTCTTTCTGTAGATCCTGGCCTTTCTGGTCTTGAGGGGCAGCAGTTTTCTGTGGCTCTTGGAAGAGTGCTTTCGGATTTGGGTATTTATAAATATTCACTGTATCACTACTGCCTACCTCTGAATCTCAGGACCCATCCCACAGCCCAGCTAACTTGGGTTCCTGGGCTGGTGGCTGAGGGCCAGGGCTGAGGCTCATCTGTGGGTCTTGATGACAGAGCAGAGTTTTTTAGTGGCAGTATTTAGATAACAGGAAAAAGTGAACTCTCGAGAGCAGTGGGAAGTTGTTTTCTATACCTTATCTCTGTGTCCTTGAGTCCTTGGGTGGCAGAGCGGAGGGGCTATTTGTTCAGATAGGATGTGGAGTGTTGGCACTAGACCAATCATTAGGGCAGAAGCGTTTGTTTGGGTTTATTGCCCTGACCTCTTGCTCACCATCACCATGTCCCTCAGACAGGAGTTATATAGGGCAGAGTGAGCCATTTAGAGTTTTTGAAGAAAGCATATAATTAATGTCTCTGGCCTAAGACACTGGATTCTTCCCTCTCTGGTTTAATCACTCCAGAGAGCAGTATTCCAGGGAAGAGAGACCTGTGATGGGTGGCCGAGGACTTGAGCTGTGTGCCCCACGTTTCCCAGACTGTCTCTAACAACCTTGGTGTTGAGAGGGCTGAGTGTAGTGTTGACTGTGCAAGAGGCAAACCCTCTACATCTGGTTTGTCTGGGGCCCACAGAGCAACCTAGGATGCCTGGAGGATCATGTCAGTCCTGGGGAAGACTGGAAACCAATGTGACACCCTCCCTCCGCAAGGCCTTAGCAGTTCTAGGCTCTCTTCCCACCTGTGGGAAAGGGTCCCTTAGCTCCTTGTCTTGCAGTTTGTCTGAGTGCTGGTTGATCCGCAAGGCTCTTTCTGCAAGCTGGCTCCAAGCCACTTTTACTTAGGTCGTTAGCCCTGCCTGTGTAAGGAGCCCAGGGCAAATGACCCCCTTCCTAGATCCTTTTACCGAGTCGTTTGTTATTTTACTTTAGAGTCGAGCTGAAGCAGCACTTTGTAGCCGACCATCTTTTTTTCTTCGGAAAATGGGGAGGTATGGTATTAGTCGCTCCCCTGTCCCCACATGAGGTCCTTCAGGAGAAAAGCATCTGGTATGGTGCCTGATTCACTGTAGCTCCTCAGCGAAGGCCCAGGACGCACACTAGATAGAACGCCTGTCCTCAATGGCCTCTAGGACTATTGGCCAGAACGTGGCCCTGGGGGAACTGGAGCTGCTTTCCCCAAAACAGTGTGTCCTCCCAACCTGAATGCTAGAAATGCTTTCCCCACGAGGAGAAATGAGCACAGGACCTGCCTCTTCTGGCTGCAGCTCAGACACGGTACATCAGTGTTTCTAAATTGGAGGCACCCCCCAAGCCTGGGCCCTGAGATAAGAGTCTCACCCCTCAGCACTCCTCCCTGTGGTGACTCTCCCTTATCTGGATTCCTCACCGTCCCAGGCAGGAAGGAACAGGGTTGCCAGTAAGAAAACATAAGCGTACAGATGCATCTTGCAAAGGGGTGAACTCATATCCAAATCTGCTCTCACCTACACCATAGCCATTCCTACTCTCATGTAGCATCCAGTCCTGGGCATCCTTTGTTCATATCGCATCAGTGGGTCTGCATATCTTCTACATCTTGAAAGTTTCCTCCCTCATAAAAACTGGAAGGTGCACGTGTTCAGGATAAGGGAAAGGCCAAGCAGCCGTGCTGAGGAAGGGGATGGGCACGCTGCACTTGGTGCTATACCCTTGCCCTTCACACAGCCCTGAGGGGTTGGGGGTTCCTAGGGGTGGAGGGGTGCAGCCTCGTAAACCTGGGCCTGGTCATAGAGCCCCCCCAGCCTGTGAGCCTTAACGAGCAGCTCCTCAGGGCAGCGCCAGCTTCAGCTGTTGTTCCTCCCTTTAAAAGCCAACTGCAACTTGTTTCTCTCCTGAATTTCATAGAGCATGCCAAAATTGACAGCATGTGCCTTCAGTCTATGCTTCTCATGCCTTTTACCTTGTAATTTTGGTGATTTTATGTCCCAAATCTTGGGGATTGCTTCAAAAGGCAACTGATAGAAGCTCCCAGGTCATCAGTGGGGCTCAAGCCACTCTGCACAAGGCTGCCATATCCTGAGACTCTTCCTCTCTGAGGGCAGCGGGCAAAGGACTGTGACACTTTGTTCACCTATTTCCTCTCTACCTCTTTTTCATTTTAAGGTTTTCAGATGTCATTCTGGCAACAATTTTGGCAACCAAGTCTGAAATGTGTGGCCAAAAATTTGAACTGAAGATTGATAATGTGCGTTTTGTCGGGCACCCGACACTCCTGCAGCATGCGCTGGGGCAGGTAAGGGCCGCCCTGAGCAGATAAGGCTCTCCCTGGGCAGGCTGGCCCACCCTGTCCTGGCCCGGGGCCTTCCGGGACCTGCGGCTGACACCGGCTTGGGAAAGGCAGCCAGTGCGCAGCAGGCCTGGTCAGTTGCTTGCTGTCAGCTGCACGTCCGCATAGGTTCTGAGGGTGGGTCCCCTGGAGAAGGAGACAGGTGTACCGCCCCCAGAGTTTCTGTCCCGGACCCTAGCTTCTGTTTAGTGGTACAAGCAGTTCTTCTTACTTATTAAGTGATATCATAGCCAACATTATTACTAATTTAGCTCTTACTTTTGGGCTAAATCATTTATATGTATTTTTGATGAATGAAATGTTATGGTGCTGGGGATTTTTAACAAGATTTAATGCACTCTGACCCAAGGGAATTTGCACACCAGAACCTGCCAGCAGTCCTTTGCACACAACCCGAATCAGTGACAGCATCACTCAGATTCTAAAAGGTTTTGTTATGACAGCATAAGATTTAGCTCTATTTATATGATCCGGAAATCTGAGTGTCTGTGGTGTGGTCCTCAAATCTTCTCCATGGTTAAGCCCATGGAAAGAGGTTGTGAGGTGGTTGGACGTGCCAAAACACGAGCCATGGCTGGGTGCACCTGGCCCCTCGGATAGCACCCTACCTCCTCACTGAAACCCCTGAAGATAGAGATTAATTCCTAATTATGACCTGTGGGTGATGGCGGAGAGATTTGGCAGCCTGCCAGCAGTCACAGGTCTGTAAACCTGGAGTCACAGGATGGTGATGAGCCAGTTAGGATGACCCAGGAGAGCCTGGGCCCTGGACTCTTACGCCCTCTGGTGGAAACACTTGTAATTGACTTGGTGTTTGTGACTTGGGTTGGCTGGATGCCAGAGTGGCAGCCCTGTCTCTCTCTCTCTCTGCTGGCTCTGAGCACTGTCCTGTCTCTTAATGGTCCTGAGTACTTCTCATAACAGGCAGATGCAGCCAAGAGAACTCAGATGTCACTGGGGATGGCAGTCGGGAGAGGTTTGGGCAGAGAACACTCCATCTGCTTGAACCCCAGCCTTGTCACTTTGGACCATAGCACTGACGTTCCTATTCTTATCTCAGTGGTGACTTACTAGTCCATGTAACCTCCACTAGTTCATGCAGAGGCACCGATCACTTCTCCAAGACCCCGGGGCTCTGTTTTCTTCTCGTTCTGCTATATTCTGGAACTTTATCCCATACCTAAAGTAGAATGGCTTTAAACAGCTCTTCTTGGGAAGTAGTGGCTCTCATTCATCAGAATTATGCCTCTCAGACATAACTCACATAAACAAAGGTTTGATCATTTTTAGTAGCTTTAAGGAATCTTGAGACCAAAGTTTCAAAACCACTCATCTAGATATAGCGTGGATGAAATTAAGATGCCAATTTTTACATTGGCATTTTGATGAACATTTAGTACTAGAACCGCAAATGGTTTTATTGTCATATAAATATTTAATGCAATTGAATTATTTTTCCAAAAAATTTCAAAATTCAGTGTTATTTAAATAAATTGCCTTAAAAAAAAAAAGAATTATGCCTCTTTTACAGGTCTCCAAAACAGACCCATCCCCGAAGAGGGAAGCTCCCACCATGATTCTTTTTAATGTGGTATTTGCACTGAGGGTGAGTGTTTGTATAAATTACTGAAGAGCATGGGCAGATGAGGGAGGAGGGTCAGGGGAGTAGCAATAGCAGCTCATTCCCGGTGAGCGTGTCACTGACACAGAGCTTAGACTGTAGTGCACATGGCACTGGTCTACTCTCATTGTTTTCTTCTCTTTAAAAAAAAAACAACACATAAAATTTACCGTTTTAACCATTTTAAATTGTACAGTTGGGTGGCATCTAGTAACAGTTGTATAACCATCACCGCTATCTAGTTTTCAGCACATTTTCATTGTTCTAAAAGAAGACCAATTATTTTCCCTTCTCTCCTCCACCCTCTCCCAACCCCTAGAAACTACCAGTCTGCTTTCTGTCTCTGTGGGTTTACCTGTTGTGTATGTTCTATGTGAATGTGAACCTACAATATGTGACCTTGGTGTCTGGATTCTTGCACTGAGCATAGTGATTTTGAGATTATCTCTTGTCATGTATATCAGTACTTTATTCCTTTTTATGGTCAAATTGTATTCCATTGTATGGAGAGGTCACACTTTGTTTATCATTCATCTGTTGATGAACCTTTGGGTTATTTTCAACTTTTGGCTATTATGAATAGTGCTGTTAAAGACGTCTGTGTATAAATTTTTGCATGGAAGTACGCTTTAATTTCCCTAGGGTAGATATCTAGGGGCAGAATTGCTGGGCCACATGGTAACAGTGTGGTTAATCGTTTGAGAGACTGTTCTCCACAGCAGCTGCACCATTTTACATCCCCACCAGCAATGTGTAAGGGTTCCAGTTGTTTTACATCCTGACAACACTTATTATTTTCGATTTTTTAAATAATTAAGCCTTATTATTCTTAAACAGTTCTCATTGCTGTCTGAAGTTGTGTTTTTACTAGTTCCACGAAATTCCTTTTCAGTAAAACTGTCAAAATATAAGGGATCCAAATAAACATAAAAAGCACCCCTGGGTAAGGACCGGCTTATATTATGAGGGGACTGTGGAATACGTAGGAAATCTGTATTCAGTGACTGTTAAATAAGGGCATCCCTCTGAAATATCCTGGCACCAGTTTTCACCAAAGAATCCAGTGTTCTTTCTGTCTTGGCACGTGATCTGCTTGATGGCTTGTGTGCAGGAATATGAGTGAGACAATGCCTGGATTTCAGTGACAAGGAGCAGGGTGTGCTCTGAAAACCTTCAGACGGGCAGAAAGGAGACTGAGTAGACAGGGAACCTGTAAAATTAGGTGCCATTCTGAGTCTCAAGGTGTTTTTTCCATGGTGGCTTTTTGTTGTGGGAACTGCAGGTTCAAAATCAAAATAATGCTAGAGAAAAGCTCCATTAGAATGGAGCTTAGTTTTCCAAACTGGCATACCTTGTTGAAAAATAAGAAACTACAAGTTACAACAAAAAGATTTGGTGGTGGTGGGGGCATGAGGTTCCAAAAGATCTTTATTTCCTATTTTATACACGTTTGTAGTGTTTACATCTTCACAGTATCCTTTTATTACTTACACAATTACAAAATATAAAAGCATCAACAAAGAGAACTCAAATTAAGTGAAAAAACAAACAAACAAGCAAACAAAAACCATAACGAATGCTGTCTGCCTGTGAGCACTGATAGCCCCTGTGGAATGAGTAGTGAGAAGCAGCCCCACCCCCGATGTTGCAGGCAGGCCCTCGTCTCTGGGCAGCGTGTGATAGCAGGATGTATAGCAGTCAAGAAAACAAGCATACTTTAAAGTTGTGTAAAGATTTTTATTATAATAATTAGGCTGGAAATAATTCTGGTATCTAGTATTGAGGAATGATTGGAAAAGGTTGTAGTTATTCACTGGCATATTTGTGGCCATTAAATGGGGACGATACCAGAACTTGGAGGAGTATAGATTACTGCCAGGTAAAAGCAGTAGGAAATAAGATAGTATAGGACTTTAGATAGCATGGGACATAATATTGAAAAGTGGGAGGGATTTTAAGTATGTTAAGAGTTGGTATGTTAGGGTAGACAAGGTTTTTTTTTTTCCTTTTCAGTAGTCATAAAAATATGTACTTTTTAAAATTTTGAATAGTTTGGTAAACCTCTATACCTGTCTCTGAGATCCCATAACTATCTATCACTTTCACACCCTAGCTCTAGCTACACCCCTAACCTTATTGCTTAAGTATTTCAAGACAAGCCTAAGACCTCATGTCTGTTCACTCTTACATACTTCAGAAGGCACTGCTGTAAAAATATGGACATTTATGTTGTACCAGAATACCTTTTTCACACCTGAGAAAATTCGCCATACGTTGGTATCAACTAGTACATGGTCCACTGGAACTTTCCGCAGTTGACACATTTTTTCCAGTTGGCGTGTCTGAACCAGGATGAAAACCCAGCCCACACAAGCATGTGGTGTTGTGTCTCTAGATCTCTGCCAGTGAAGGACTCTACCCTCCCTTTGTCTATCAAAAGTTCCATGTTTGAACTCATCTTATTGTATAGACATTCAGACTTGTTCTCTGTCCCTGTGTTTCCTGCAAACTGCATGTTAGCTCTGAAGGCCTGCTTACATTGGGATACAAGTTTTGGGGACAAGAAAGTCTCACAGGTGATGCCGTAAACTTCATGCTGCTTCACATCACATGTGGAGAAAGTGTGGCATTTGTAAGAGCTCCCACTCAGAGCTGGAATGTCTGGGGTAGTAGCTTTCTCAGTGTGGCCACACACAGCCTCAAGCTCTGCAGGCACCTTGAATAGTGCCTGGCCTGTGCAACCAAACAGCACACCCTGGCACACTGCATTCGTGCTGGTCATTGGGCCTCACCTGGGTAAGCACCACCTTGCATCTCTGGGAATGTGGAACAGACAGGCCCTTAGCCTCTGACTGCACTGTCATGCCCCAGCTAGTGGGGCCTCTAGCAGAGGATTGGGTTCTCAGGTGTGAGTTGGTTGTTCTTCAAGGGAATAATCATGTGCCCATGATCATTCTCCTACCTCTGCTTTGCTGTGGGAATATTTTTACACAGATTCTTTTTTTAAAAAAGATTTTATTTATTTTATTTTTAGACAGAAGGGAAGGAAGGGAGAAACAGAGGGAGAGAAACACCAGTGTGTGGTTGCCTCTCAGGTGCCCCCTATTGGGGACCTGGCCTGCAACCCAGGCATGTGCCCTGACTGGGGAATCAAACCGGTGACCCATTGGTTCGCAGGCCAGTGCTCAATCCACTGAGCTACACCATCCGGGGTTGAGAGTCTTCTAAAAGTGTTTTTGTTTTGAGGCAGTTGTATATACCCTATAACCCAGACCCTACAGTTTTGTAATTTTGCAGGGGATACCTTTGACATGAAGGGGCAGGTTGCTGCCCGGTGGTGGGCATGGCACGGGAGCAATCTTTGGTTCTCTCCCCGGCACAGGGGTGTTGCCAGGTGCAAGTTCTGTTTGTGAACATGAGATCTACTAGGAGTTTAGAAAATCCTTCCAACTCCAGGTGATGAAAGTGTTTACCATGGACACTTTCTAGGCAGGATCCTGTCTGACAGATAAACTGGAGAGGGAGGCAGCACCAGAGGTTCTAATCATTGGCACCATTTGTCCCTCTTCCTTTTTCCACCTCCACCCCATAGGATGACTCAGCTGCCCTGTGGGCCTCCTGAAACACTGCGTCATGGTTGGCCTGTTATCTGCTCAAAGGAGCATCTTCACAGACCCCACAGCCACCTACTCCACCCCTGGCCTGGCCCGACTGGGGCCCCTGATAGTTTCCAGAGTTAACTTGGGGGTGCAGTGGGAACTCAGGGGGAGGGGAGTGGCTGGAGCCTGCTGTCTTCTGTTAGCCAGGGTCATTTCTGCTAGGAAAAGCTACTTAACCTTGAGAACAGAAAATGTTCAGTGAACAATTAGCCTGGTGTTTCTGTTTATTATGCTGTGTATCCCTGTTGTAACAGGGGCTAGGGGACTGAATTCTCGCATAGCCAGTCTGGTCCATGAGTGGTCAGCAGTGCACTGGTGACTGCAAACACTGCCAGGGCTTTTGCTCTGGGTAGGATCTGTTTTGAGCACTTGACATTTCTGACTAATTGGTGAGGTAGGTGCCACTATTGTCCTTCCTCAAATGGGAACCTGTGACCAAGGGTCAAACAGCAAGTGGGTAGAGAGATGTGTACTTTCCACTGCCCCTCTGGCTACCTCTACCAGGCCCAGAGTGGACACCTGGTCTGTGCCCTCCTTCCTGGGTAGCCATGGTGTGGTGCTATGCAGCATGGGAGCCTTTCTTTATTTGTGACAAATGCCTGTTCGTTCCCCCACCACACACATACATTGGGTGACCCCACAGAGCCATCTCTGTGCTGCCATTCACGCAGCTGTTCCTAAGATAGGATGCTGACTGGACTGGTGTTTGGGGATGGCCCCTAGAACAGACAGTTGGGCACAGCAGTGGCACCTGGAGAGGGGCCTGGGCAAAGCAAGTAGAGGATTCTTGTATGGTTTCAGTTTTTGCTTTGTACATGCATGACCTGAGAATGTATGCCACATTTGAGTTGTGTGTTGCCTCTCCCACAGGCCAACGCAGACCCCTCAGTGATCAACTGCCTACACAACCTTTCCCGACGAATTGCCACCGTACTGCAGCACGAGGAGCGCCGCTGCCAGTACCTCACTCGGGAGGCCAAGCTGATCCTGGCGCTGCAGGATGAGGTGTCTGCTGTGGCCGACGGTGAGTGCGGCAGGAGTCTCAACCCAACATCACAGAGCAGGCAGCGTTTCCAGGCAGGGTGCTGATCCAATTTTGCAGAGCTACTCAGAGGTCCTATGATCCTCACCCTGGGCTAAGCATGCCCCTCGTGCAAAGGAAGACTCCCCGGGGGCAGAGCTACAGACCTGCTTTCCTGGTAGACTAAAATTAATTTTTTAGCCCGAAACACTCTCCTCCCCGACAGGTGCTGCATGATGACTCTTAGTGCAGGTCAGGCACTGCCTGCTCGCCCTGGCACTGCTGCACAGGCACCCCTGGGGGCAGAGCACGTGAGAGGGGTCAGCGGGAGCATTCAGCTGGCCGGGTGGGTGCTTTCCAGTTCTTTGTTTTCAGCTAAATTGAAGGAGGACTTAGTGGAATTATCAGCTGGCAAATTATTACAATAATTTTTGCTGATAGGTACGTTTACCTTGTGGTTTTGATATGCTGTCAGCATTTCAAAGTTCAGAGAGACACCTACCTGTAACAAATCTCCACCTTCCTCTTCTCAGGTCAGCACCCCTGTAACAAAAGGGGAAAACTAGGAACACATTTGAAGTTGAACTCAGTCTAATTTTAGCAATAAAAGAAAGTAGTGATCATCATATATGAATTATCACATCAGGTGCATTTTCAGTAAAAATTTACTTTTTATGTTTGACAATTTGCTGTCAAAATGTGTAATATATGTTTTGTCCATTTATGTACCAATTAATAACAATTGAGAAGCTTTATTTTTAAAAACATTTTCTTGAGAGTCTGAGACTTTATCACAGGGATTTTTTAAAAATTCAGTTTAATATAATTTTTGTTAGACATTCATGAGAAAGGATTAATGAAAAATACTTTTCAACATAAAAATAAGTTACATTAGCATAAACATGTAGCAGGGTGGGACAAGGCATGGAAGTCCATGGTCACAGAGGCAGAAGATGGCTCTGGTGGTCTGAGGTCGAAGTCTTCGGGGCAACCAGTGCGACAGTTTGTTCCTGTGTTGCCTCTGATTACAGGGGTAGGTGGCGCCAGTGCTGAAGTTTAAATACAAATATTTCATATAAACACAGTTGAATCAGCCTAAGTCTAATTTTAATTCAGCTGGATGCAAAGATTTTATAAGAAGCAGCTGTGAATATCCTGATGTTTGGTTAAAATTCTTTTTAAAAGGTATTTTCTATTGTAGCTTAATATGAGTTTCCTTCGGAGATTCTAAATCCTTCTGTGTTACAATTCTTGCAGCAAATGATGGTCCTCAGTCCCCATTCCATCACATCTTGCCCAAGTGCAAGCTGGCCAGGGACCTGAAGGAAGCTTACGACAGGTAAGACAGGTGGGCAGCACATGCCCCATGCACCTCCTTCCCATGGACCTTATTTGCCTGAGCAGAGTCTGAAGGTGGGACTCCCCTTGCTGGGTGCTGTGCTCCTGTCATGCCACTGAATTGGGGTGAGACAGGGCAAGAAGTGCCAGCCCCTTTGGTATATGCCTGGCTGGAAGAGTCACCTCCAGATATCTCTTAAACCAGAAAATAAACCTCAAGTTATGCATGGGAACCTGAAAGTGCTTTTGAACCCTCAGGTGCAAGGTGATTTTACTGAGCATGACACAGTGCCAAGTTCTGTACCCCCTTCATCATGTGGGTGTTACCGCCACCATTTCACCCTTGAGGAAACTGAGGCTCAGAGGATGGAGCTGGGGTTGGCCGTGTTCCTCCCTGCCCTGGGAGACTTGGGGGTTTGGAACAGTAAATGTATGAGTGCAGCAAGTGTTGGAGATGCAGTGGAAACCTCACAGTTGTTCTGATTATATTTGTGGCTCAGCACCTACTCTCTTAAACGTGGACAAGCAAAGAACTTCTTTTTAAAGGGTGTCCTTTTGGCTCTGACCACCACTCCCTGGCCCTGGGTCTGCAGCGGGGGGATTGGGGGTTTGATGGCGGTGGGTGCCCAAGTGATAGCCCACCTGGCAGCTTTGTCTTTCCAGCCCTGCACCTAGCCCATTGGTTCACAGGGAGTCATCACTTATACCTGAGGGTACCACACAGCACTGGGCAGACGGCACGTAGATGCAGGCTTCTTTAATGCCTTCTAGTTCCATCGCCTCTTTCTGCCTCCTCTTCTTCCTTCCCTCCCTCCCTCTCTTACTTTTCCACATTCTCCTTTGCAAGTGCATGCAGCTCAGTGCCCCCTCCTGGCCCTCCCAGGCCTCACTCCATTCCAGCAGACTCTTCTCCCGCCTGGAGATGGTCCTTATCTAAGAGCTGTGGCTGGCCACACCATGTGTCATCTACGCCCAGAGACAGTGGTTTGCCCAGGAGCCTTTCCCTTTGTTATGTTAATTTTTCCGATTTTTACTAACATTATAGACATTTAGGAAATACAGAAAAATGTAAAAAAATTAAAGCCATCTATAACGTCATACTCAGTGATAATCACTATGAACATTTTGGTAATTTTTTCTTATTTTTTTAACTTGAGTTTTTGAAAAGGTCACATATTCATCAAGTCTGAAAATTAGAGTGTTAAGTTTCCCCCCTGCTGCATTCCCAGCAGGCTCTCATCCTCGTGGCAGGATGCATTTCAGTAGGCAGCCACATGTCATGTATCCTTCCTCAAAAATGGGTTTAAGGTGCATGCAGGCAAATACCCACTTCCCTCCTGTTATACAGTGGTGGTACACTGTGCATCCAGTTAACCTGTTGCCTTCTTAGTTTCACAGTATAACTTAGACCTCTGTCTGTACTGGTAAATAAGGACTTTCTGTGCTACACAGTCAGTCAACCCCCTCCCTGGGGCGTTTAGTTAGTTTCACCTTTTGTTGCTGTAAGACATGCTGCTCAACCATATGCACGTGTTATTTTGCATGTGTACGCATGTATCCGTAACATAAATTTCTAAAAGTGGAATTGCTAGGCCTAATAGGTAAAATGCATTTCTCTCTGTGGGTTTTGTGCCGAGAGCATGTGAGATGCCTGTCAGCTAGGGCTTTGGTGAGCTTTTTGCTTTTAACCAATAAAATGGGCACAGCATGGTATCTCAGCACAGCTTATGCATGTCCTCACATGTTTAATCCATCCCTGTTTCCTTTTCTGTTAGCTCTCTGCTCAGATCCCTTGCTTGTTTTTCTGTTGGGAGGTGTAGGTACCTTTGCAAAGGAGGGAGAGATGCCCTGGCTGGGTAGTTCAGTTGGTTGGAGCGTCGTCCGGATAAGCCAGTATTGTGGGTTCGATCCTCAGTTGGGGCACGTACAAGATGTCAGCTGATTAATGCATGAATGGATGGAACAAGTTGGTATTTTCTCTCTCTCTCTAAAAAAAAAATCAATAAAAAAGGTAAGTTTGAAAAAAGAAATAAGGGAGGGAGAGTTGTTCTTTGTGAGGGCAGCTTGTGTTACCATTGTCTTTATTTTGGTGACCTCTGGTTGTGTCTCCTGGGTGCTGGAGAACATCGGGGCAGCCTGAAACAGCTCTTGCTGAGTGATGGTTTTGATTTATGGTCCCTCCTCCTCTGGAGAACTTGACCCAAAATGGGATTTTTGGTCTTGTAGTCTTACCCTATCTTTCTGTCCCACATGATCACATTGTCTTTTTCCATGGAGTAAAAGAATTTCTGCCCTCTGGTCTTGACTGGTACCAGAAATCTCTCCCTTGGAAACATTGCCTTAATCCGAGTGGGAATTCGCATGCCTCAGCTAAGATTACACTTGATTTTAGCTAAAAGGCCAAGAAGCAGTTTCAGCTAGAAGCAGGTTACAGCGAAAATCAGGTTAACCTGGAATTGAAATTAAAAACCAGAAACAGACTTTATATTCCTAAAGAAAGAATGGACTGTGATTTCTTTTTTTAAAACTTTTTTTTGAAAAAATTCTCACCCAAGGACTTCTTTTTTATTGTTTTTAAAGAGAGAGGAAGGGAGGGAGAGAAACACTGATGTGAAAGAGAAACATCAATTGGGTGCCTTGGTTGTCTTCCGTAGGTGCCGGGACCGGGGATCATACACGTCCTGACTGGGGATTGAACCCACAACCCAGGTATGTGTTCTGACCAGGAGTCAGACCCTCAACCTTTTAGTTACAAGACAGAGCTCCAACCAACTGAGCCACATGGGTCCAGGGCGATTGCTTATGTTTGAACTGCACGGAAAAGCTGGAGGTATGAGACCCTGGGTTGTGTGTCTGACGGCTGCTGCAGCTCAGAGCCTGAGGCAGCCAGTGCCCTCTAGTGTGCATCAGTTTAAAGGGGGGCAGGAATTGGATTTTGGCAAAGACAGCTCCTAGATTTATCCAGCACTTAGTTTCCTTCCTCCATCCCAGATGTTCTGTTGTGTTAGTGCCCAGGATTTAATTTCCTCCAGGTGACCCCCTAAACCACCCTGTTCCCAGACCACACCCTGACCAGTCCTGGGCCCACCCCTAGGGAGGCCAGGGGCAGTTGTGTTCACCCCTGTACCTGGTACAGCCTGGCACAGCATTGGCTCTGTGACCACCCACAAGCCTCCCTGGCCTGTGGCCTGTGGCCTTTCCTCCGACCATGCCCGACCAGGTCCCAGTTGGCGTCAAGGGTCTGTCCTGGCCTGCTTCTGCCCCTGAAGAATGGACTTCACCTTGGAGCTAAGAAAGGGTGACTGAGTTTTGAGTACTGATCAGGCAGCATAGGACGCAGATAGTGACTTCCTGACATATCCCTGGGAAAGGTTTTCTCAGAGCAGAAAGAAGAGACAGGAAGCTGTGAGACTTAGTGATGTTGGAGTTTGGGGTGGGACTTTTCAAAGGAATTGTTCTGGGTTTGGTGTTTTAATTAAAACCCAACCCCGACTGGTGTGGCTCAGTTGATTGGGCGTTGTTTTGCAAAGCGAAGGGTTGCAGGTTCGATTCTCGGTCAGGGCACATGCCCGTATTGTTGGCCAGGTCCCTGGTTGGGGCATGTGCAAGAGGTAACTGATTGATGTTTCTTTCCCACTTCTTCTCCCTCCCTTCTCCTCTCTAAAAGTAAATAATAAATAAAGTTTTATAAATAAAATCCAGGGCTGTGGTATGGCTGAGTGACTTGGTAGCCCCGTGCCTCAGACCTAAGTGTCTGTGAATATAGGCTGGCAGTGTGAATCCCTTGGGAGGCCACCCTGACTCTCCTAGCACCTGTGTCTCCCTGAGGAATTTGGTGACTTCAGCGATAGCGTCGCACTCACTTGTGTGACTGTCAGGTTGTGTCTCCCACAAGGTCAGGAACACCCCTTCATTTTCCATAACCAGCCCTTGTGCTCGGCGTGTGGAGAAGCTCAGCTTGTCCCCTGGTGGTTGAAAGGAAGAGTAAATAGGAGTCATGTCAGTGTGGATTCCGTGGGGTTTGAAGAAGAAGTGTTTGTTGACTGGTTCTCCGTAGTTAATAGGGCCTGTGGTGGGGTCCAGGAGGCTGTCCAAGGGCCTAGCTGGGCAGGTCATGTTGGTTGTGCTGGGGACTTCATGCCTGTTCCTCACTGCCTCACACACTGCTTGTCCAGAGCATAGATGAGCCCACAGACCCCTCCATGAATATCCTGGAGTTTTAGTCCCTATTTCCATCAAACATACCTACATATAACTTTCAGAGCCCACCCAGATCTCGTGGATTGGGTGCGGTGTCCCATTGCACGCGGCAGGAGGCTCGGTTGCATGAGACCGAAGGGGCCGGAGGGCGCCTCGCTGGCTCTGAAGGCCTCCGGCCTGGGGCAGAAAGAAGGGCAGTGAAGGCTGTGTCAGTTACTAGCTGAGGGCTAGGAGCTGGCATTCTTTCTCAGATTCTGAGTTCTGAGGGTGATGGAGTAACTTGTACACATTTCTCTTTGGGATGTGAAAGATAAGAATATATTTTAGGCCAGTGCATAGCTTTATGCACAGTCATTGCTTCAGGACTGGGGCTCTGGCGGGAGCATGTATCTCTCATTGCAGACAGGGCTTGGCTCTCCCTTCTGGCCCAGACCTGTGTGAGGGGCTGGATAAGCCTCACATGGGGGTAGTGTTTTTCCTACAGTGTTTCCAGATCAAACCATTAACTGCCCTACCAAGAGAATTACAAGCGTAGTAGGAACATTTTAGGGCCCAAACGCTGCTAGTCATGTCTTAAAACTATACTTTACAAACAGGCACAAACCTTTCTCTTCCTCCTCTTGACAGATTTCAGTGCAATTCCTAGCTAACCTCTTGACATGGGGGGATTATAGGGCTTATCTGGGAGCCTGAGGGCTGTTCTCCTTCCTCCTGATTCGTTCCAGAGTTTTCTGAGGATTCTGGGGTCTTCAGTTGGCCCTTTGGGATGCTGCCGGAGGTGGCATTCAGGATCTCACACTGTTCGTAGAGAGGCACTAGCCTTGGTGCTCCAGGAGAAGAGGTTGCTGGGAGTTGAGCAGATGCTTGGAAAAGTGGAGTGACATCCACATGGAAACCAGATCAACGTGGGTGGCCCCCTCTCCCTGAGAAGAGGGCTTCATGCCACTGCGCACCAGATGGTATGGCCAGAGCTCTGGGGATGGCCGACATGTGGGGATGCTATGTGGGCCTAATTCATTTCCCTTGCACCCAAGTCGGGCACTTGCTATTGTCTCTCCATGAGTCCTGTCCCAAGCCCCAAACATCTGCCCCCAAATGCACACCCGTGCACCCTCCTCTACTTGTCCCTTTTCTTATAGCTCTCTTCCATCTTCATATGTTCTGTACAGTTTGCTTTCCCGACACTGCTGAATCAGAGCCCCCCAGGGGTAGGGCTGTAAGTTGTACCCCAGGAGCCTGAACCAGTGCTTGGAGCCTCAGCACGTGCTGGGTCATTGGTGACTTGCACATGGCATTGTAGGGCACCAGGGTGCATCAAAACCAGTTACCACCATGGCTGGTGTGGGTCAGTGGATTGAGCACCAGACGGTGGGACTGCAAACTGAAAGGTCGCCATCAGGTTTTGATTCCCCGTCAGAGCACATGCCTGGGTTGCAGACCAGGCCCCCAGTTGGGGGTGTGCAAGAGGCGAGTGATTTTGTATCTCTCACACATTGATGTTTCTCTCCCTTGCTTTCTCCCTCATTTCCCATCTCTCTAAAAATAAATAAGTAAAATCTTAAAAAAAATTTGTAAAGAACCTAGCTACCTTAAAAATGATAGGAATCTTTTTTAAAATTCTGATTCTGTGGTGTTTGAACAGTTACTCTGAGCAATATGCTACAGAAGACAGCTCAAAAATAAATAGACCTTTATTTTCAATCGCCCAGTTATAAAGTGAAACAGAGAAAGAGCCTGGACATGTCATTCTCCCTATAGCCCCTGATTTTCCTTGTTCTTCCCTTTTGTATATGGATGCTGAGGATATAAATATTGTTCACTTAATCAAGCGGAGTGGCGTACCTGGGTACCCTGGGTCCAGGGTATGACCTTTGATTCCTTAAGAGGCTGAGCTGTTCCTCGGGTTTGATGTCCAGCCAGCAGAGATCTTCAGCCGTGGAAGGGCAAGACTGTGGGAGCCTTCATCTACTCAGATGTACTTGCTTAGCACTCAGTTCTGGAAGAAGCCAAGAGTGGGGTCCTCCTCTGGGACCTTGGGGAAAGTCTCTGTTGTCTTCCCCAAATCGTGACACTCATCAGACCTGTTCATAGGTTTCACCTTCTGGGCCTGTGGCCCCAGTAGTGACCAGACCTTTGCCTTCCAGATTCAGCCACATCCCCCTGAAGCCAGGGGGACTCTGTGACACTGAGATCCTTGGAAAGTGGCATGGGTGTTCCCAGTGCCACTGCAGGGCAGGCAGATGTTTGGGAACTGTGGGGCAGTTTGTGGTGAGCAAATGGTTGGTATGAGCAGAAATCCTGGGTGTAGTTGAGGTGATAATGTGCTGTGTTCTCCCCACCGTTTCCTCTCCCCAGTGCCTATTCCCTGCTTGAGAGAATAAAGGCTTATTTTTGCATTTGAAAGCACTGACCACAGATTCTGCCAGCCCTCCAGCGGACCTGTGGGGAGAAGCCTGGGGCCTGTCGTTAATCTGCTGCTTGAGATTTCAGGAGAGAGACTGTAAGGACAGCCTGTGGGTGTGGGGAGTGAGGGCCCTAGGGCTGCTTCCCCAAGGGAGGTTTGAGACTGGGTAAAGCGGCAGCTCCCACCAGCCTTCTCCAAGACACTGGCCTGCCCCATGCTCAGCCGCATGTGGGCGTCTCGGCCCATCCAGCCAACTGGCAATAGCATATCAGGGTTTAAATGTGCTGGGAAGAGCACCGCTTAACCGAGCTGGGACACAGCAGGCCAGGCCTGCACAGTGGGCACAGGTTCCCCTCTCATTCATCTGCTAGGGGTACAGCGAGGATCAGACATGGGGACTTTGCTCAAGCAGTTGTTTCTCCTTTGCGTCAAACACCAAGTGCTGTTAGCACTTAGTGCAGGGACTGAGTAGTGAGGCCCTGGGGCTGGCTTCTCTGCTGGGGAGTTGCAGACGCTCCTGCTGAAAACACCCCTTTGTATGTGGCTCCCCAGTGCAGGGAGTTCGAGGCCACATGGAGCTACCAGGAGCCTGTTCTCTGGGAAAGGGCTTCCAGAGAGCTAGTCCACCAGAGCAGGAAACACATTCCTCTGGCCTCTTTCCTTCCTGTATTTGTGAAATGCTTCTCAGTGCCCCCCAAGTATTCCACACTGAACCAACCGTGCTGTGAGCAGTAAATGAAACACAAGAACCCCACTGCATGACTGAATTCTGGTCAAGAAAACAGCATTAACCAGCAGACAAGTAGGTGTGTCCTGTGCTCAAGTGCTCAAGACACATGTGAACAGTGAGCATTCGGATTGCCTGTGGGGCTGGGGCCCATGTCAGGATTCACCTAACTGAGGAGGTGGCACTGGATTTGAAACCTGAAGGAGGGAAGGAGCTCCAGGGCACCTGGAGGGAGACTTGTGGTCAAGAGATAGTACAGGGGCCCTGAGAACAGCAGGGTGGCTGGGGTAGCTGGATCTGCCTGGGGTAGGAAACAAGGTCAGAGAAATGTGGGCAGATCACATGGGGCTGTCAGCATTTTGGGGGCCTTGGCTGGGAATGCCGAGGTGGACGCTGTGGGGTCTGTGGGGTCTGTGGGGGGCAGCGCATGTGGAGGGGACCAGTGCTGAGAAGATCTGGACTTTACAGGTCCCTGCAGGTGACACAGACGGTTTGTTTGTGGTTTGAAGTGGGACGTGTGAGAAACAAGGAGTCAGGGACAGTCGCCGTGCTTGGCCTGAGCAAGATTTCGGCCTGAAAGAACCAAACTGCCATCGCTGAGGCTAGTTTGGACAGTTGCCGTGGTGTACGTGGGCTGCTGCTGGCACCTGCAGGGAGGTGGGTGCTATGTGCTCCTTCCTGACAGGACATCCTAAGGGACTTGGCACCCCCAACCCTTCCTTTCCTGCCGTCTTCTTTTGGGAGATAGACCCTACCCTGCCTCACTGCCCACCTGGGATGGGCCTTTGTGAGGTGTGCAGGTGGAGGCGTTTGAACACCTCTGGTGCATTTATTCTCTGGGACAGAGATAAAAGAGGCTTCCGTTGAGACCTTACACTCTGGTTGGAATACAGAATCCACGGCTAGCCAGAAATACAATTTGTGTGTGTGTGTGTTCCAAACACTTTTTCTTCTCTTCAACATACTGAGGCCTGGAAAGATGCTTTCTTGCATTTTTCTCCACTTACAGCTTTCTCTGACCAGCAGGAGCAGTGGACTGGGAAGAAGTACCTTCGGGCAGGGTTTTGTGTGATCTGTGTGTCTCGGTAGAAGTGGCTGTGTGAATGCGCGATGGCACTGACAGTAATGGAGTTTGCTGTCTGCAGCTTGTGTACGTCTGGTGTGGTGCGGCTGCACATCAACAGCTGGCTGGAGGTGAGCTTCTGCCTGCCCCACAAGATCCACTATGCTGCTGCAAGCCTCATTCCCCCCGAGGCCATAGAGCGGAGCCTGAAGGCCATTCGGTGAGTGCCGCCCTCGTGCACACTCCCTGCAGGGCCCCTTCTCTTTAGCCTGAGGTTTCACCAATTATTTTGTTCCAAAAATTCTTTTCCTCTTCCTGCCACAGAAATTGGCAGGTAGGGCTCTCCTGTTTATAGAAGTAAAAACACATGTTCTCGTGTCTGGTTTTGTGTAGAAATGACCAGCCCCAGGTTTTCCCTGGGCCCTCTGGGCACTCTCTGGGGCTCCATGCTGAGGTCCTCACCTTAGTCTGTGCGCTGTGGGGTCGAGCATCCTGGGAAGGAGATGCACCCCTGGAGGGATGTTGTCCTAGTGTTGTTCACTGGTTCCTCCTGCATTTGAATCTGAACTTGAGGGATTTCCATTTCTTAATTTAACTAATTTCCTGCAAGGAAAGAGCTGAGCCCAATCTCCTCTGCTCTTGTCTCCAACCAAGTCCCCAGTTTCCTTAAATATTTTTTAATTAAAAAAAGAAATCTGGGCACATTACAGAAAATTTGAAGATGAGAAAGCAAAGCACTGCCTCATTCTCTCCCTCCCCCAGTCTGTGCTCTAAGTTAGTGTCTTTCCTCCTGGCTTCCTCGCTAGGCATATTTTTATGTAGTTCTATTCATAGCCTCAGCAGTGATTTTGCTTTTCCCATATTTGGGATTCTTTCCATAGGAAAGATCCATTCAGTTTTTTCAGTCAACAAACGGGGCAGTCCCAGAGGCGGGAGATAGAGTCAGGTCATTGGACCTTCCTCAGTTTTGTTCTAATTTTTTTTTCCTAGAGTGACAGTAATTTTTGCAGATGCTTAAAGACCCCTGGACATACCACTGCCCCTGTCTCTCATTCCTCCTGTGGTCTCTCCTCTCTGAGGTTCAGCACCTGTGGGCCCCAGCTGCACCTTTGGTTCCAGGTACACACCTGGTGCAGGGGACATGTGGCTCACATGTCCTGCTGATGTGACTCTGCTCCACAGCCCATACCATGCCCTGCTGCTGCTCAGCGATGAGAAGTCCCTGCTGGGTGAGCTCCCGCTCGACTGCTCCCCAGCCCTGGTGCGTGTGATCAAGACCACATCAGCTGTGAAGAACCTGCAGCAGCTGGCCCAGGATGCAGACCTGGCCTTGCTTCAGGTATTGCTCTGGGGTCCTGGGGAGACACCCTGGATGGGGAAGGATGGGCCGGAGGAGGAGCTGGACACATCATAGCAGGCGACCCTTGGTTGAAGGTGGGAGAAGCTGGAGCGTCAGGAAAGCAGGCTGCCTCTGTCCAGATGAGAGCCGGTGACAGGTGGCTCTGAGGCCGGCTGGAGGTTCTGGAGTCTGAGTCAGGTCTGGCTTCAGGGCTGGCTTGTGAACTAGCTGCAGGACTGACTTCTTCCTCCTTGGAGTGTGGTGAGGCTGCAGCAGAGAGGAGTGAGGCCCTCCTGTGCTGGGAAGATGGGATGCCAGGGCAGAGTGGCTTGCAGGCCTGAAGCAGGGGCACACGGTGTGTGACCACATGAGAAAGTAGTACTGTATCCTCAAAGTAGGGAAGTGAGAGCAGGACACAATGTTGGCCTGCTCACTTGCAGAGCCAGGACCTGGCCTCGTGTCCTTGACCAACCCCATGTGTGGATGAGCGTGTGTTCTGTGCGAGGTGCCACCCCCTGCCTGAACTCTGTGCTTGTGGGCTGCCCTTTCTGATTCGGTGTAGGGCCTCAGCCCTGGCTGTGGTTCTGATGGAGTCTGGGAAGGTCGGGACGAGGAAAAAGCCCAGGGAGAAATTGTAGGCCAGGGGTGGGGTTTTTTCAGGTTCTGGTGACAGTGGCCATCATGTGGCCACCAGAGGGCAGCAGGGCCTGTCCCAGGGATGTGTGATTCCTGCAAAGGCCTATGGGTGGCAGCTTTCTCAGGCTGGGCAGAGGAGGAGGAGGAGCACAGGCCAGAGGCTGGCCTACCTGGGTCCCAGAGAGGCGTCAGGGAAGCTTGTCCAACAAGGCCTGGGCCTGATTCTTAGGCCGTTTTTTCCCAAAGCAGTCATTTTGCATTCTCGTCATCCAGAATAAGGCCTTCCCTCATCTCTACCTTATGACCTTTGTCTGCCCCCGTGAGCACATTTATTGGATTCTGCCCTGGTGTTTCGTATGTCCTTCTTGCCTTCATAGCATCCACAAAACACAGAACCATAAATGTGCTAACTCTTCTGTATGTACTGCAGAGTTTAAGTTCTGACCAATACTGGTTAAGTGGCAGATACCTGTGAGTCTCTGCAGCTTCCCTTTCAAGCTTTGAAAGATGCTGACCCTTCACTGTCCACTGAGGCCTCTTGACATGGAGTCTGTCTGGGTGCCATGCCTCACCCTTGCTGTCAGTCTCCTTGGACAAAGACAAAGTTTTGATGATGTCTCCTTTGCCTTCCTGCCCTGGCCTTGCCGTGGGGCGACTTGTCTCCTTGCACACCCCATGCTGGTGTGGTTGTACAGAAGCTCCCTGAGGCCCAGCTCTGGTGGTAGACCACACCAACCTCTGGGACTCCTGCTTCCTACAGCAAGTAGCTCAGTGGAGGTCCCGTGTCAGCATCAGGTATGAATGTCAGCAGGTGACTTTAAATCACACATCTACAGGTAAATGTATTGGGATTTTTTTTGCACGATAGAATTAATGTGTTGTTTTTTAATAGAAGTTCAAATAATATACAAATAATAGACACAAGGAGAAAGTCCCCACAATCCCATATACCAGATATAACCAATGTAGATTCCTCCGGGTTTTTCTGATAGGTTAACACATTATTTTTGAGTAACAAAATTAGGATCACCTTGTCCGTTACTTGTGATTGGCTGAACAGTGCCCACAGACATCCACGTTCTAATCCCTGGACCTGTGAATGTGGCCTTGTGTGGGACTTTGCAGATGCGATTAAGGATCTTGAGATGGGACATTGGTCCTATATTATCTGATTGGGTCCAGTGAGTCACAAGGGCCCTTGTAAGAGGGAGGCAGAGGGAAATTTGTAGGAAAGGAGGTGGGGATGTGACCATAATGTGGCTACATGCCAAGGAATGCTGCAGCTAGCAGAGGCACAGGACAGTGGAGAGTCCTGCCAATACCTTGGCCCCAGCCGTGTGATGGTGCTTTTAGATTTCTGGTCTCCAGAATGGTGTTCAGGCTGTAGGGAGAGGCAGGATGTGGAGACCACTGGGTAAGGGTGGTGGCAGAGGTGGAGGAAAGTGGGCGTGTTCTTGCTTTAGAGTGAATGTCAATGGGACTTGGGATGAGAGAGAAGGGGGTCAGTGATGAAACTGAAATTTCCATTGTGTTCGAGTTGGTGGTGCCACTAGAGGTCTTGTGCTGAAACGAGGTACAGTTGCTCTGGCAGTGCCGCAGGCATTGCGTGCAGGCGGGGGTGACTCACCCCTCGGAAGCACACGGTGTTGGTAGAGAAGGGCAGCAGGCCCACCTGGGGTGGTGCTCATCTAGGGTGATGCCAGATCTGAAATGCCCAGTGTCTGTCTTTCCATGAAGTGAGGCAGGGCCATGTTTTCAGACCTGGCCTCCCCTTGTGAGGCTGGAAGGGATTTCTGGCATTTTTGTCTGTCCGTGGCCCATCCTGATGTCCAAGAGTCCAGGTGAGCTGGGCAGTGTGATATTGTCCAGAATGCTGGAACACACAGGGATGAGTCCGTGGGGTAGAGGGCATGTCCAGTGACCCCACAGTCCTTGTCACGTGGAAACCCATCCCCACGTTGGAGTCCTAGTGGTGGTGGTGGGGAGCCTGCCTCTGCCAGGATGTCCAGCCAAGTCCCTTGCTCAGCTGAGCTGAACCATGATCCTGGGTGCCCTAAATGTCCCTGTGCTCCTGAAACCTTTCCTCAGTGTCAGCTGAGCAGTATAGGGCCCTAATGGGAAGTGACAGCCCCAAACAGTACAGGGAGCAGTGATAAAAAGGCTTGTTGCTCTGAGCACAGAAAATGCCGTGTGTGCTGGCTGTACCCAGTACCTTGGAGGAGGTTGGGTAGTCAGGGAAGAAGCCCCAGTGGGTCAGCCTCCCAGGCACTGTCCTGTGCTGCCAGTGCCCTCTGCCTGCAGGTTTTCCAGCTTGCAGCTCACTTGGTGTACTGGGGCAAGGCCATCATCATTTACCCGCTGTGTGAGAACAATGTCTACATGCTTTCTCCCAATGCCAGCGTGTGTCTGTGAGTACCTCTGGCTGCCAGAGCCCAGGGCCCCTGAATGGGAAGGGGGTGTGGCTGGCAGGGCCTTCTAGGTGGTGCTCCCCAGGTTAGCCAGGCCTTTACTCGGGCCAGATGCCTGGCCTCTGCCATGCCCAGGTTCCAGTTCTGGCCTGGTCCAGCACCACCTGGCCCTCCTTGGGCCTGTGCTTTTCCAGCACCGGCAGCCCCCATGAAGAGCCTGCACCTGCCATGTCTACAGCCAGTGAGGTCTGTACGGGGTGCCCGAAGGGAGGTCAGGAGCCTTGGCTTTGATTCGGGGGCTCAAGAGGGGCTGTAGAGCGGCCGGTGTCCATGGCTTCCGCTGCCCCTTGAGGGAAAGCAACCGGGCTGTGTCCTCATTGCCCCCATCCTGATCTACCCACCACGCTGCACTTCCCTGCTACCCACCACAGGCTCATGGCAAGGGCACAAGTGCTGTGAATCACGGTGGGGAGGCTGTGGAGCTCACGGACACACTTGTCTCACCTGTCCCCAGGTACTCCCCACTGGCTGAGCAGTTCTCCCACCAGTTCCCGTCTCATGACCTGCCATCTGTCCTTGCTAAGTTCTCCTTGCCTGTCTCCTTGTCAGAATTTAGGAACCCCCTCGCTCCCCCTGTGCAAGAGGTGAGTCTCAGGAGCTGGGGGAACCCAGGAACCCAATCCAAGGGCTCTCAATACTGCCACACCCTTTGCTTTGGTTGGGGGGATGGGAGGGGTCTTCCTATGTAGGTGGTCCATGCCCTGCCAGGGTAACAGAGAGCTGGCTCCCTACGCTGGCTGGTGTAGCTCATGGATTGAGCGTTGACCTGAAAACCAAAGGGTTACCAGTTCGATTCCCCAGTCAGGGCACATGCCTGGGTTGTGAGCCAGGTCCCCAGTGTGGGGCGCGAGAGAGGCAACCACACATTGACGTTTCTCTCCCTCTCTTTCTCTTTCCCTTCCCCTCTGTCTAAAAATAAAATAAATAAAATCTTTTAAAAAAAGAAAGAAAGAAAGCTGGCTCCCCAGCCAGGCCACCTGCAGAGGCTTGGCCAGTGACCCAGCACTTGGGCAATCCCGAGTTCCTCCCACCCCATCCCCCATGGAGCCCACCCTGGCTGCACTGGGTTGTTGTTAAGGTTAAAACCACATTAAGAGGCCCAGTAAGGAGAGTGCTGATCTTTCCTGGGAGGATATAGCCACCTGGTGCCCCCTTCTGGGCCTGGATCCCCCAGATGGAGGAGGCAGAGTTGGTTTTGTTTTCACTGACCCTGGGCCCTGCCCACCTTTTCCCTTGCTGTCGTGCTCCAGGTGGTCACTGGGTCTAGGCTCACTAGTACCCAGAATCTCATCCAAGAGGACATGGAGAGGATGGGCCTGGGTCAGGGTGAGGGGTGGGTGGAGGGGCTTCAGGGAGGTGTGAGGTGTGTAGAATGGTAGGGTGAGTTCTGTCTGTGTCTGTGGGAGGGTTGAGTGTGGCCTGGGTCTTCCCCCCAGCTGGATTCCTGGGGCTCTGGGCAGGGACCCAGGGCAGGGCCAGATGGGACAGGTGTCAGAGATGGGGCTGGGTGTTCTCAAGGCTTTGTCTTCAAAAGTAAAGTATTTACTTTAATAAGGAACAGATCTGTTAGGCAAAACCAGTTTTTAGAAGCAAGCCCTTTCCTTTGTCAAATTGTGAATGAGAAGGCAGTCCTGGTTCCTCAGTTCATTTAGATGCTGAGTGAGACAGAGTTCTAAATGCCGCCTTTCATGGAGCCTTTGGTCTCCAGGAACTGTGCCAGGTCATGCCAGCTGAAAGGAAGGCACATTTGCATCCGTACCCTCCCCCTTCCCAGCAGAAATTTCCTGATGGTCTGGAAGACGGGTAGATTTTTCAGGCCACGCCTGAGGGGCAGCCTCATGGCTTGTCAGGGGCCCAGATAGAGCTGGATTTGGTTCTGCACAGTCCCGGCGTGAGGCTGCCCGCTTGTCATCCCTTCTGCCTCAGGCCTGGAACATGCTCCTCGGTGCTTGGGGAGCCTGTTTTATTTCCTAATTTAAAGTTTTATTTTACAATCCCTTCCAGTTTCATAGGGGTGTACGTGCCCATGGTACACCCCTATGTCCATGCCTGGTCAGCTAGTCCCTCCAGGAGGGGACCCTCAAAGATGATCAAGCAGATGGCGTGTGTCTGAGAACATGGACTCTGTCCGCATACATTTTTTGCTCACTGGCGCTGGAGCCCTGCCCACACAGGGTTCCTCACTGCTTCTGGTCAGGTGCTAGTCCTGTGGGAGGGAAGGATGTCATGTGCTTGGGACCACACCGCTCAGCAGGGGTCCCTGTCCCTGGGCAGGCTTTCAGTTTGACCCGAGGAGAGGACTCCCTGCTCTCCGGGCAGCTACCCACAGCTTCTTTCTGAATAGTGTCCAGGCCACGGGGAGAGGGTCCCACAGGCCCCGCTCAGTATAGTGGTGGGGCCCGAGGGGCACGGCCCAGTGGGCTGGGGAGACAAGGCAGAAGAGGGGCAGCTCAGAGCTGGGAGGGCGCCTGGGCCTCCGCATCACTCGGCTCTGGGCAAGAAAGGCCAGCCACTAGGGCAGCCCGGGTGTTGGTGGGAGCACGCGCAGGTGTGGCCCTGCTGCTCTGCGAGCCTCGCTGCCCTCTCTGGAGGCTGGTAGGCTCACAGCGTCAGCCAGTGGCTATAATTACTTCCCGAGGTGGCAGCTGCCTTCCTGCCCGAAGTCAGGCCCCTAGAGCTCACGCAGCCCTGGATCTCCAGGGTGACTGTGGGGGTCTAGTCTTAGGCCAAGGCACCCCATTCCTATCAGGAAGTGAACAGGGCGGTGGTGGGGGCCAGCCTCTCCCAACGCCCCAGCTCACCACTGTCTGTCCTGCAGACCCAGCTCATTCAGATGGTGGTATGGATGCTGCAGCACAGGCTCCTGGTCCAGCTGCACACTTACGTTTGCCTGATGGCCTCGCCCAGCCAGGATGAGCCCCGCCTGCGCGAGGATGAGGTCCCCTTCACTACCAGGGTTGGCGGTCGCAGCCTCAGCACACCCAATGCCCTCAGCTTTGGCTCCCCAAGTAGGAGTCCCCTGCCCAGGGCATCTTTGTGGTGGCAGGGTGGGGGAGTGGGCACTGAGGGGACGGACGCCTGGGGGTGGTGGCCAGGTGGTCCAACAAAGGCATTGCTGGGAATAACTGAGGGACGTTCACATGGCCACACATGCACACCTGTACACATACCTGCCTCTCATGTGGGCAGCTGGCCGCATGTAGACAGCCTTCCTTAAAGGAGCACAGGAGACTCCTCTCCCCACTTCCCGGCACCTTTTTGGCTCTGAGGAGGAGGCTGTACCTCTGGGCTCTTGAGCAGGGGCTTGCTCAAGTCAGGAGCAGCCCGGCCCCGGCCTGCCATGTCATCCATCACTGGCAGGACAATTGAAACCTCTGTACCACAAGGCCTGTCAGGAGACAGTGACAGTCAATGTCCCTTCTTGAAAGAGCCGTTGTGGCCATACTATGCCCCCAAAAGTCAGTAGCGCATTGCCCAGCCCCAGGTCCCTGGGCTTGGAGAAGAAGGGGGGCTGGAAGGCTTTGTGAGCAGCGCCTCCCCAGGCTGAGGCCTTTCTTTGGGCTTCAGGCTCAGTGCGAGGACCTGGCCTGCCCAGGGCTCTTTGCCATCCATATTGGGTGGGGGGGCGTCCTTGGGGGGCCGACTGCTCCCTGACCCATGCCCATTCACAGCCAGCAGCGACGACATGACGCTCACTAGCCCCAGCATGGACAACTCCAGCGCAGAGCTGCTCCCCAGTGGGGACTCCCCGCTGAACAAGAGGATGACAGAGAACCTGCTGGCAAGCCTGTCAGAGCACGAGCGGGCGGCCATCCTCAGTGTGCCCGCGGCCCAGAACCCCGAGGACCTCCGCATGTTTGCCAGGTGGGAGCAGGGCGATTGGTGGGGCTGGGTCCAAGTCTAGGGTCAGGACAGGAAGTGGATGGGCGTGTACTCAGCAAACCCCAACTTAAATCCAGTGATGACAGATAGCACTCGCTGGTTGGGGTGATGTCTCATGCACTTGGGTGTCCCTGCCTGGTCCCTATGTGTGCCAGGCATGAGGAGTTCAGTCTGTTGCTGGGACTCCAGGTCTGGTGCCTCTGTCTTTGGAAGTATCACCAGTACTGCCTGCGTGTTTCTTGTCACTTCTTAGGAAGTGGCGGCAGGTTCTCATCCCCATGGGGCTTGGCAGGGATTTTTCCCAGGACTCAGCCTGGGAGTGAGGGAATCCATATCATAGGTGACACAGACTTTGTCACACCTACCTCTGACTTGGGGGGCACTGTAGGTGTATGGTTTTCTGGAATAGGTCAGGCTGTCAGGGACTGAGCCCCCAGTTAAGAACCACATGCCAAGCAGCCCTTTCAGGCAGCTGGTCCAGGTCTGTGTTCAGCCCTAGCCACAGATAACCCAGCACAGTGACTGCATTTGGATCCAGAACCACATGGGGCTTGCTGCCATAGTAGCATGAATGAGAAGCTTCTGGCAGACCTGTCCTGTGCTGCCCCACTCATGTCCAAATGCTTCAGCCTCTGGTGGGCTCCGGGGTTTGAACAGCCATGTGTCTCATGGACCCACTTCAGGACACCATGGCGGGCAATGGGTCCAGGACATTTGCCTGCTCCTGCTCGGTGGGGCATGGGTGGCCGCCTCCCCAGGCCTCTGAGACCCCTCGACCAGCTCTTACTTGGCCTGTGGGCCGCTCAGTGGCCTATAGGACAGAGACCAGCCTGGGCTTATGCCATCCCTCCCCACCAGGCTCCTGCAGTACTTCCGTGGCCGCCACCACCTAGAGGAGATCATGTACAATGAGAACACAAGGCGCTCGCAGCTGCTCATGCTTTTCGACAAGTTCCGCAGTGTGCTGGTGGTGACCACCCACGAGGACCCAGTCATTGCCGTCTTCCAGGCGTTGCTTACGTGAGCCTGGGCTGAGGACGCAGAGGCAGGCTGCTGCAGTGGGTGGGGGCACTGGTATCTCCCCACCCCGGGGCTCCCTCCCTACCTGGCCTGAGTTCTCTTAGCCTTGACTTCGGCCTGGTTCGGCCATCCCATGGGACTGCTATTCTGTGCATTGTCACTCATCTAGTCCTCAAAACAGTCCCAGTGTCAAAGCTGAGAAGGTGAGGCTCTGAGTTGGCGGGGAGCAGCCATCAGGACTCATGCTCTGAGCGTGGCCCGTGTGCTTCCCGCACAGATTTGGTTCACAGGTTTCCTGGACCTTCCTCTCAATCCTTCCTGTGTTCCCTGGCCCCTTCCACTGCTGCCCTTCCAAGACTGTGAGGGCCAAGTGCCTGGCCCATTCCTTCCAGCTTGCCGTGGGCCCTTCCTGGCCTGGCCCTCACCACAGCCCTATGTTAGCCACCAGGAAGCTCATGGCCAAGCCATCCACTTGTCTTTGCCATGTGAGTCATGAGGGCCTGGGCTGACCCATGGTGCTTACTTGGCTCCCCCTTAGGGATGGGCCTGCACTGGTGCTTCCGGTCCTCTCATGAGAGGGGAGTGAGGCGGGCCTGCAACAGGCCCGAGGAAGGATGTGTCCATGCTGGGCCAGGCTCTGTAGGTACCCTGCTGCACACAGAGGGCCCCTGATAACCCCATCCTGGAGGAAGCTGATCATTAAGTGGGGGCCCTGGCTGAGACACAAGCAACACAAGTTTTCTAGAAATGCATTTATTTGGTTTTTAAAGAATTAAAAAGCTTGTTCTAAGCAGGCCCTCGCTCAGACCTGTGCATCCTTCTCAGCTGCTCTGTCTATCACACTGACCCAGGGACTGCCCTGGATATAGAAGCGTAGGGGCTTCTGGGCCCACTCTCCTGCATTGCCGATGCCAACTCGGGCTGCTGCCACCACAGCTGGCTCCCTGGGCCATGGTGGGCCATGCTCTAGCCACATGGCCTTGTCCTTGGTGAGGTCACGTTGGTCGAAGCTCTTGTCAATGGCCAGGGCCTGACAGAGCTTGGAGGGGCCGCTGCAGAGCTCACGGTCTTTGAGGGCCCGGCCTGTATTGCTTTTCCGGTAGGTGCTGCGAAGCTGCCGCATAGTCTCTAGACCTTCCAGGGGCTCCAGTGCTCGCAGCAGGACACATGCCCCATCCCCTGTGAGACAGACAGTGGTTGGCCCTCCCTACCCCAGGGCACAGCCAGTGCTGCAGGGATGACGGCTGCCTTCCTGAGCACTCCTGTACTCACTCACTGTCCAGGCCCTCTGCCTGCCACACTCCCTCCTGCACACCTGCACCCACAAGCCCCCCAGGTGGGGCCTCCATGAAGCCAGAGGGCCTAAACACCAGCTGGGGGAGCCAGCAAAAATGTTTAGCAAGCGCTTA
This sequence comes from Mormoops blainvillei, assembly GCA_004026545.1. Taxonomy (NCBI): domain Eukaryota; kingdom Metazoa; phylum Chordata; class Mammalia; order Chiroptera; family Mormoopidae; genus Mormoops; species Mormoops blainvillei. The sequence goes on along the minus strand of PVJD01004801.1, from coordinate 77,353 downwards.
GAGTTGACTTCCTCTTGGCTTCTCTGGTTTGGTGATCAGCAGCAGCATCTTTGAGGCTGGCAAAGGAAACCCTAGATAGCCGGTGCTCTCTGGGCAAGGTGACCCCACCAGGAAGCTGGAAGCAGAAAGCCTCAGGGCTGGCCCAGATCTCCACCTGGCCCCAGAGTCCCCCACCTGCCTCTACCCATTCAATATGGGGCAAGCCGGAAGGCTGGCTCGGAGCAGCTACCAGTGTTCACAGGGTGCTCGGTGAGCCCCACCCCGTGACCCAGTGGGGAGACTGACAGGGCAGAAGAAGGTGTCTGCTGATAGTACCTCTCACTTCCCTTGGTATCCCCTCTGGCCCAGTCCTCCCCAACCAGTCCAGGCTACTTCAGAGGCCAGGCAGCAAACTGACACCTGGGGCCCAGGAAGACACGTGCGTCCAAACTCCCTTGGCCCTGCAAGGCTAGGAGTGGTGATTACCTGGACCTCGGCCAGAGAAGCCCCAACCCCAGCAAGGCCACTCTCCTGAGACACCAGCTCTCCTGACTCACCTTGGCCTATCCTTCCACCTGGGAGTCCGACAGGCTCAGCCTGAGGGATGGCTAGGTTGGTCCCCACTCTTGGGCCTCGCCATACAGGCGTCAGCAGCACCCAGGAGCTGGCCCAGAGTGGACACAGCAGCTACACCCTCCTGCACCGCCACCAGCCGGGTTTTTGTGACCAGATGCTTTTAACCAGCCAGTTTTCAAAGGACCTCAAGGTACACCTAAGGACAAGCAAAGACTTGACGTTCTAATCTCTGTGTGATTCCTGGGCCCATCCCAGGCAACTAGTCTCAGGGCTACCTCTGTGTCCACCCTGAGCCATTGCGGGTGTGACACGTTCCTTGCTGTCTAAGCCCCCAAATGGGTCAGAGGAGCAGCATACCCTACCCATCACCAACACCCCACTCCTGGAGCACATCTGAGTCCTGCACCCTGACATAAAATCACAATACCCTAATCTCTCCCCGCTGAGTCTCCAGTCTCGCCCACACCTCGCTGCCTGCGCCACCCGCTTGGCCTCAGCAATCTCACCTATCTACTCCTCTGGCCCCCCGTGTGCAGCCTCCGCCCCACGGGCAGGCAGGCAGGCACGGATGATACACTTTGTCTCCCCTCTCCCTTGATGTACCGGGATAGCCTTTGGCTTTGGCCCTGACTCTATGAATGTGGTTCCCTGCCCCTGCTGAACTAGGTGTTCCTGGGGCATCTTGGTCATGTGTCTAGGAAGTATTATGCCACCTCCCACGTCTGCACTGTCCTCAGAAGCCCTGGCTCCTCCCTCCCTTGTTGACCACAGCCCCAGGCATCTCTGGACTCAGTCCCTCTCCTTATCTGAGTTCAGGCCCACCTCACATGAGGTGGTTGGTTTCGTTGCCAAAGAAATGCTCAATGACCAAAATAAGCTCTCCAGGGTCATACAGGGCCCTGTGGGGTGGTGCCCACTATCCTTGATGTTTCAATACCCCTTTTATGCCATGTGTTACCTCTGTCCTCTTGCCCCTGCAGCTCTAGCATGGAATATCCCCAGCTGTTGTCTCTGGGCAATCACAACTCCCTCGTCACTGAGTCATTCAACAAATGTGTCTGACTTACAGCATACCCAAACCCATCCCCTCACTGGCCTCAAGCATTTGTTCATCTTGGGACCAGCAAAAGGAGGCTGGGCAGAGGGAGAGACACGCTGGGACTAGGTAGCCAGAGTGGGCTGTGCAGACCCTGCACCTGGTCAGGCTCTGACAGGATGGTGATATGGGCTCCTCTGAGCGCAGACTACCCAGAAGCCTGCTCACAGAGGCTGCCCCAGACAGGTCCCATGAGGTGAGTGGGTTCTTCTGGGAGCTCTGGATCAGCATCTCCCTTCCGTACTACTGACGTTTGGGGTGGATGGTTTTCTTGGGGGGCGGGGGTCTCCTGTGCACTGCGAGCTGCATCCCACCAGTTGTAACGATCAAAAGTATCGCCAAGCATTGCCTAATGTTCCCCAAGGGTGGCAGAACCATCCCCAGTTGAGAAAACCGATTCAGACTCCATAACCGGCAGCCGGGCGAGGCTCCTGCCTGGGCCTAGCTCAGACAGATTTTGCCCTCCTTTTCCCACAACCGGCCCCTCCTGGGTCCACCCGGGGCCATTGCTGCTACCAGTTCTGGAACTAGAGGCACCTCACGTGTTCAGGTCAACCCATGACCTCTAATGGGGGCCCCGGCCCCTCTGACCACCCTGTGAATACAGCCAGAGCTTCTGAAACCGTGACCTAGCCTAGCAATGGCATGTCCTTGCTTAAGCACCTGCCTCACCCCGGCCCTCTCAGGGCTCTCCCAGCTGCCAGCTGAGGGGACTGTGTCCAGGCCTCCTGCGCCAGCCCCCAGCACTGCTCACCTCGGCTGGAGACATTCATGCAGAAGTACAGGCCATAGATGAAGTACACATACAGGGTCCCCGGCTTCATGAACATGCTGCGGTTGCGGGGGGTCTGCCGGCCACCCCTTGAGTGGGCAGCTTCATCCTCTGGCCCCAGGTATGCCTCAGTCTCCACAATGCGGCCACGGAGCTCTGTGCCATCATCGAGTTGCCGGACCAAGACCTGTGGACAGTTGGTGTCAGCTCAGGGCTGGAAAGAATAGGTCCACTCCGCCTGACAGTGCACAGCCTAGACCTCACCTCCCTAGCTCAGGACACACCAGGGCCAGCCAGTTTCCTCCCAATGTCCCCTCTGTCTTGCTGTACCTCGCTCACTAAGTGTCTTATCCATAGATTACAGCTATTTCAAGCTCTGGCCATTGCTGGGCTGCAAACCAGCACCAGCGAATTCATATACTCCATGTCCTCTGAGCAGGGCCCTCCACCACATTACCGCCCCCCTGCCGCGTCCTGCACCCCCTGAACTTCCATGCTTACGCTCAGGCAGGGCAGCACGCAGGGCACCCCCGTGGTGTCCTCACATGGCTGCCTGGAACGCTCTAGAGCCTGTGGAATAACCACAAAGCACTGTCACACTCAGCTCCCACCTACCAGCGTCAAAAGGTCTTTCTGAGCAGCAAGACTCGCTTCTCCCTAGTGCTCCTAGCTTGACCCACGGCCCAGGGTGCAGCCAGCCCCACAAGGAATGGGGTCAGTGTGCAGTGGGCCACGAAGATCGGCCTAGCTGCAGCTGGCTTGGATAGTACCCTGGGCAGAGGTCCAGCCAGGAGGGAACAGAGGGACCAGCAGGGGACAGAGGGCAGTTGCCAGGGGCTATCACAGGAGGGGTAGGTGCTCTCAGGACAGAGGAGCCAGAGAGGGCTTGTGGAGTGCTGAGTGTGCCAGGGTGTCAAATCCTCCTTTGCCTGGAGCCTTCCTGCCCTGTGGGGGTGACTGTCCTGGCTGCATGGCACAATATGACCCTGGGAATGAAGAGCAGTGATGCCCAGGACTCGGAGCCCTAGGCCTGACTTGACCAGGGTTCACAGTGGAGTTCTGCGGGCAGCCACCTCTCCAGGCATGTCCCTAGCATCTGCCTTGTCCTTGGGCCAGGCCACCCCTGCCTTAGCCCAGGGAGCCCAGTGCGTCTGCGGCCAGGATCAGTGTTACGGGACCAGAGGAAGTGTGCTGAAGCCTGGACACTCAATGGAGTAGCTCTTCCTGGAGATGGTGGAGGAAAGAAGGGAGCCAGTGCCTCCCCCGGGCACCCATCTCCAGGCAAGAAAGGGAGGCCCCGTCCCATCACAGTTGAGACCTCACTTCATCTTTCCAGATCCAAGAGGGCGTTCCTTTACTGGCTTCACTCTTTGAATTTCCACACCTCCAGGAGGCCTCCTGGGGGCCTGCCGCCCTTCCGGAGGAGCTTCTCATGGCTCTTTCCTCATTGTCATTTTTTAAATTTGAATTTTCTGCTTTGAATTTCACTCTGATAAAATGTCCAGATAGTTGCCTCCCATGCCCATGACAAACACATTCCCTCCTTGCTGGTAGAGGGTCCCCGGGTAGAGGGTCCCCGGGGAGGCAACACACTTCTCAGACAAGAGGGTTACTTGAGAGTGGTCCGGGCATCATGGCAACTCACTGCTCCTTGCAGTGAGCTGTAGAGGGATGACTCAGGTCTGGCCAAGGGGTCTGTAAGGACATCCACTGGGAGGTTGTAAAAGAGGCCAAAGGGACCCAGGGTGAAACGCCTCCTTCTCTGCTGGATATTGCCCTTTCCGCCCTCGGGCTATAGCAGGCATGATGGGGGCCTAAAGGGAGACTGGGACGCGCTGAGGCCTTTGGGTGCCTAACTGACCTGATGCTGGGACCCCCTGCGCCATCGTATGTGAGATGATAAACCCTCATTATCTAGGGTTCTTTCAGAAGGATCTCTTGGCCCTTATAGCAGAAAGCATTCTTGTGTGAAAAGATCTGGTCCTTATCCACTAAGTCCCACTTTAGGTCACTCTCCACTAACCCGCATTCTAGGGTCTGATCCTTTCAGCACCCACTTCCTGGAACCAGTTTTTCTACTAGTCACAGAAACTGATTCACCTTCTCCATTTTAACGTAAAGGTAGCCTCATGAAATGACACAGGGTAGGCCATGGAATCTCTAAGAGGACCACAAAACGAGGCCTGGAGTCCGATACCCAGGAACGACACCCAGATGATGCTCCGGACAGATGTGGCTAAAGGTCCACTGTTGCTGGCACATGGCCCTGCACAATTCCTGCTTCCCAGTCCACGTCCTGGACCTGTTCTGAGCTACAGGGACCACTGGGGAGCCAGCTCTGGCCCTGTGAGCTGCTGTGGTGAGGAGGCTGTCAAGGCAATCCTGACACTGCACAGTCCATAGGCCATGGCTACCACTCTCATGTGGCTAAAAGCTGCCACCACTGCCCCGGCCAGTGTGGCTCAGTTTGTCACAGCATTGCCCTGTAACTGAAAGGTTGCAGGTTCGATTCCCAGTCAGGGCACATACCTAGGTTGTAGGTTCAGTCCCAGGTCTGGGCATATATGGGAGGCAACTAATCTACGCTTGTCTCTTGCATTGAGGTTTCTCTCTCTCCCCCTTCATCTTTTTCTAAAAGCAATGAAAGATACAGAGGGGCACTAACTGTGTCAGGGGAAAGGGCAGGCAAAGTTAGCCCCTCACAGACATGGGGTTGGCACTTGAAAGAAACCTGCCCTGAGGGCAATACTAGGTAGAGAAGGCTAGTGTCCTCAGTGCCCAGAGCAGGGAGGCAGACAGGGGCTTCCCTGCCTCCACCCAGGGCAGACACCACTAACAATCTCGGCATTCTTCTTAGCTGATCCGGACCCACCCCTGCCCCAGATGACTAAGGTGAAGCTATCCAGGAACAAGTGCTGTCAAAGCAGCTAACTGCGTGAAGACATGCAGGACCAAGTCAGGGATATGAGCCCAGTGGCAAGAGGTCCGGGGGCCACAGACGTGGCATGGTGATGACCACTTCAGCAGAGGCCACTTCACCAGGTTTACATTACCTGTCCCAGAAATGCCCGGGCTAGGGAGACTGCAGGCTGGTCGAAAAAATCTAATCCCAGTCGAGCAGGGTGGTTTGAAAAATAGATACTGCACTGGGGGCCCAGGGTCTTGGGCAGACCCAGGCGGGGCTCCTTGGGGGAAGGTGTTTGGGTTCCATCCGGTGGGCTCTGATGCTGCTCTGCCTCCAAAAGTCGCTGCTTTTTTTGCCCCAGTTTGCAGGAAAGCTGTAATGGGAAAGAACAAAATAAAGCGTCTGAATAGGAGAGGGCAGTGGACTGTGCGGTGAAGTCAGCCTTACAGAGCTTTGGGACTATATTTGACTGCCTGCCTCAGTTTCCTCACCTGCAAAATGAGGGCAACCACTTTGTGCAAACAGAATGCCAGACCTAATGCACTCACCCCGTTGCTGGGCCCCGGGAGGCCTTGGGAAATGAGTGCATGTGAGGAAAGGCTGGGGCAGTGGTGACAGGGTGACCACTTGGCTTCACACGCCTGCCACATGCAGAAGATGTACAATGTGGTGGCAAAGGGCTGCAGGGCCCAGGGAGGGGACAGTGGACACGAGAGCCTGGGATAGGAGGGCTGGTATCCTCTGATTCCCATTTGGATCCCAAATGAACTTCTGAGCTTGTTTCTGGAGCCCTGCCCTTTGCACCTGACCTTAACCAAGAATTTGGTGGAGGAATGGATTGTGGGCCTTCCCCACCCCCACCCCAGCTGACACATCCACTGTGCCGGACCCTGCGTCAGACTGCCCAGAAGGTCTGACACACACAGGTGGGTTAACACCACACTGACCATTGCTTGGCCGCGTTCCAAGCCCATGGCCCACCCCCGGCCCCACCCCAGTGAGTCCCCAACTGTCCTCTGCCTCATAACCCAGGATGCCAGAATGATAAGGAGCAAGTAGGGTGAAGTGAGGCCTCCCGAGGGATGAGGAAGATCTGCTGAGAACCTGCACAATTTCCACCTCCTACCTGCCACAACGCCTCTGCCCAGCCCCCACTCCACCCCAGGAAATCTGAGCACGCCCCTTGGCTGCTCTAGGACCAGCCGATCTCCAAAGAGCAGGGGCAAATAAAGGGAGCAGGTGAGCATCAGGGCCTGGAAACGCCATCCTCAGGAGCTGATGTTCAGCAGTACCCACGTCTCCCTAACATGTGACCCATTATTTTTAACATAACTGCTGACATTCCATGTCAAGCGGAGACCGCCAGTCTGCTGAGAATGGACGCTGACGTGACCGTCTTTGCAGTCCAGCCCATCTGCCAATACCTACCATGGGCTCAGACTCTGGGACGCCTTGGCCCATGCTCTCACCCCGAGTTTTGCCCCTGGCCTGCCTCACGGTACTTGGGTCACTCTGGGTCTTCGCACTGGCCCACCCTGGGTGGTGGGGGACTCGTATGGCTGTCTAGGGACTGAGGCTCAGAGAGGGCTTGGCCTCCCCATTATAGACCTAGGATTTGAAACTGCCTCAGAGGCCTTTGTAGTGATGGTGACAGGCTGTATAACCCGAGAGCTGAGGAATGGGGTCACCCTGCTGTTGCACCGACTGGTGAGTGCTGCCTCAAACCGTGCACCTGGGCACCTCACGTGCATCACCTGGCCCTGGTTAGAAATGAGGGTTCCCTGGGTGAGAAGCCCCAGAAAATGACTGAAGGGTGTCCACCTGTTTCCCCATCTACGGTAAGGGAACCAATATCTGCACTTTAAATAAAATGAGAGAATCCAGAAAAGCACTTGCCTAGCATATAGCAAGCACTCAGTGAATGGAAGTAAGAAAGGGTCCCACCCGGGAAACCTCTGGACAAAACCTGGGGACAAGAGTGTCTTGCCAGGCTGGGAGGCCCTGGCCTGGATGAAGGTCTCCAAGGGACCCACCAGCCCTCCATCAAAACCTGGGCAGACAGGGGATTAGTAAATAAAGGGAAACCATTTATTTGGCTCTGACAGGCACTAGGGCTAACTGCTAGCCCAACCCCGTGGTCATTTCTGTCGGCAGGCTGGCTCCTTGGGGACGGGACATCTGAGCCGGGCCTAAGTGCCTAGCATTTAACCAGACCTGCCTGGAGACCTCGGACCGGGCCTCGACTTGACTTTTGGCAGATGGGGCCTAGCCACGAGCCCGAGCCCGAGCCCCAGCCCGCCGATGGGCGCTCTCCTGGGAACCGCAGGCCCTGTCGGGGCCCCGCCGTGCGCACGTTACTAGTTTTCCGCGGCTTGTGCGACTCCGGGTAACAGTTTCGCCCTTAGAGGCTGACTGATCCTCGGCGGTGCGTGGAGCGAGACGCGGGCTCACCTGGGTCCCGCTTCGCACGGGCATCCCGCAGCTCAGGCCGGGCTCTTCTGGCACAGACACCATCCCGGGCCAGAGCCCACCCAGGAGCCACCCCCGGAAGCACCGCCCCGGCCCGGGGGTGGGGCCGGCGCCTGCGCCTGAGCGGAGGAGGACGGAAGCCTGCGGGCAGCGGCCTCCCGGGCTGGTGCGGGCTCCGCCCCGTAGGAGGGGCCGGGGCGGGGCCGCCCGGGGCTGGCCGCGCCGGACCTAGGCTCCCGGGGGATCCCCTTGCCAGGCGCCCCACTCCCATCCTGGACAAAAGCCCGGGGCTGCTGGGGCGCTGTGGTGCGAGAAGGGGGAGAAGGCGTCTGGGGTTGGGGCGAGACCTGCCTCACCTCGACGCCGCTCCCAGTGACCCGCCCCCGCCCTTCTCGCACTGTGGTCCTCCCCACGGCCGTAGGGCCCACTCCACCACCAGCCGGTGGTCAGACCACCAAGAGGACTGGCCCGTCATGGATCTTGACTGGACCATCGAGGGGCCCCTGTTGTAGGAGTAGTGCTTTGGGGAAGTGGCCTGCAGACAGTGGGGTCCATGGGGAGGTCACGTGAGGAAGGTGGCGGAAGACCTGGGCTTTAGGGCACGACTTCGTGGACGTCGGAAGGAGTCATTTGGGTAGAGCGGACACGTTGGGCAGGGGAGTGGGCCGGAAAGACTATGTCCGGGAAGCTGAGGCCAGGCCATCACGGACAGTCGGGATTCTGTCTCAGCAGTGGAGCCGCGTCTCTCCCACCCCGAGGATGCTGAGGGGAGCGCGCCCCTGTCCTGGAGTGGGCCTGCTGGAGCATGGCCAGCGTCCCCACGAGGCTGAGTCCTGGGCTAGGGCTGTGGGGATCTGAGCAGACCAGTGAATGCAGCCTTGCGTGGCAGGGGCTAGGGATAGAATGGGGAGCACTGCTGCCCTCCATCTCTGGTGCCCCTTCCCCCACCCAGCACCAACTGCCCACTCTTCCCATAATCTCTCGAGTCGTATTTGTGTCCCCAGGGGGAAGGGAAGGGGAATCTGCGTAGGAGAGTGCCTGGTCCAGAGGAAGGAAGGACTATGGGTAGTTGCTGTTCAGGCATAGGGTTGTTTTGGGGAAAGAAGGCACACTGGTAGCACCTAACACTCACCCGAGCCACCCCTCTACTCTGTCACTCTAGAGTTTTTCTGGGTCTGCAGGGCCCCTGTGCTGGGGCAGGCACAGTTCCACTCCCTATACAACCCACCCTGTGCTGGGAAGACCCTGGCCCTGGGAGGGGGCACCTATGGGGCCCAGGAGAGCAACTGGGCATAGGATGGTGTCCGATGAGGGGGTGTTGGGTGAGTCATGTGACTGGGGCCCTCAGATGAGCATGGCACCTGGTTTCAGGGCAAGTCCAGCTAGGAGGACCCTGGTCTCCAACTGCTCCTTCTTTTCTGACCAGCCCAGGGGCTAAACTCCGGCCCTCCAGCCTCCCACCCCCATCCCAGGGCCCCAGCCAGGACTTCCTGGGGAGGGAGGGGCAGCAGCCTTCCATCCTGCTGGAAGCCACCCAGCAGTTTGTGGCACTAGTGCTGCTTCCGGGGGTGGGCAATGTGTCATAAATCCATGCTTATAAGGCATGCCTGGATGTGACTCCCACCACTTTCTTTCTTTTCCTCCTCAATCCCTGCAGTCATTCTCCCTAAACAATGACGCCCCCGTCCCTCCTCCCTTCCCCCTCTACTTCACTTTGGGAGGGAAACTGAGGCCCCAGTTAGGCTTCATCTCCCTGGTGAGGGCAGTCGCAGGGTGGGTGCCGTTTTGTATTCATTTTTACTCTAATTTCACAAATGGTGCATGGTTCGTAGAGCAATCATGGGAACCCACACGTCCCCAGAGGGGCGTTTTATCCCTGTCTGGAGGACGAGGAAAGAGAGCAGCCCTGGCCCCCGGGAGGACGAGGCAGGGCCAGCGCCAGCAGCCCACTTCTCCAGATGTTCTGGCAGGGGCTTGCGCAACCTCTGCAAGGAGGGCTCCCCCTCCCGCCCCCCACTTCCTGGTTTGTGGTCTGAGGCCCCACCGCAGGCTGGAAGTGGCGGGTTAAGCGTTCCCACTGTGGCCTTCGGGGCAGGCTGGCTGGGGGTGAGAGAAGGCGGCGCTAGGCGGGAGGAGGGGCCTGGGGCCTTCTCTGTCCCCAGTGTGCCCTGTACTGGGCTGGAAGAGGCATGTTGGTGGGTATCAGTGGAAGATGGAGGTGAGGACACCCTCCATGCTTTCAAAAGGATCCGTGCAGGGGTCAACTGCTCCGTGCCCTGCTGGGCCAACTCATGGCCTGCGGAGGGGCCCCATCAGTCACCAGAGCCTTGAGAAAAAAGACAGCTGCTCTATCAGCCACAGAGGCCAGAGCTCCAGCCCCAGCACTGGCTCAGTGTCCTCTCTAAGGTAGGGACGTAGGGATGGCTGACACCCTCAAAGGGAGAGTTGACAGGTGGAGGGGTATTGTCAGAGTCTCCTTGCGTGGAGAGGGCAGCTGAAGGACGTGTGTGTGGGCTGCATCCTCCCTTTCTGGGGCTGTGCTGCCATTGCGGCTGGGCTCAGCCCAGGTGCTCACTGGACCCCTTGCCATCCCCTGGAGAGGGGCAACTGCCTCAGAAATAGCCAGTGCTATTCAGGCCACTGGCTGGCCTGGCCCATTTTGGCCACATCCCCAAATAGCCAGGGGCTGGTCCTGGGGTCATCCAGGCCCCCCAGGCCCAGGGACTGGCCTGCTGAGCTGAGGATTCCAGAGTTGCTGGCAAGGACTCCTCCTACTGGTCAGAGCTCCTAACCCCTCAGATCCTAGAGTCAAGTGCACATCCAAGGGGGTGGTCCAGACACTCACCCATCCCCAGTCACCCACGCATATGCTAGGCAGTTGCAGCTGATCTCCATTTCCCCGGGGCTGGGTGAGGAAGGGATAGAGGCACTGGGAGCACAGCTTTCATGTAGAGGTTTCTCCACCAGGGCGTAGGGCAGTGGGGCAGACTCGAGGCAGAGCATATGTGTACGAACATGTGTCTGTGTGGACTAGGTCCAGGCCTGAGCACACATGCGTTGACCCTTCTCTGCTCACACTATCCTTCTGATGCTAGGGTCCTTGCTCAGGAGGCCAGGGTGGGCAGAGAACCTGGGATCCTGGATTTGTATGCCAGGGTACACTGCGGCATGCCTTGGGGGCAACACCTGTGAGAAGCAAGGGCTTGCAAGAGACACTACTGTGGATCCCACTGGAGCTTGGGCCCTTTGGGGGCAATCGAATGAGGGGAAAGCCATTAACTGTCCCTGGACTCATAGAACACCTCCTCTGGGTAGGAAGCATAATTTTGGTCAAGGCAGCTCTCGTCCACTGAAGGTGGCTGCTCAGGGGGCTTCTCAGCTGTGAGCCAGCTACAGCTGGTGCTCCTGGCAGCTGTGAATGAATGTCTGGGTCATGGAGCTGGTCCGAGCATCCACTGGAGGAAGGCCCTGCCAATACTGGATACCCAGCCATGGCATGCTTTGGAGGTGAGCCCAGGCCTTGGCTCCAGAGAGGACGCTGCTACACTCCCTATCAGCCCAGTCTGGGCATTCAGGTGGGCAGGGCCTGCTTATCCCTGGCAGAGGTCAAGAATGCTGGGCATGGAGAGACTGTCCTGTCTGGCTGAGAGCATGGCATGGAAGGGTTGGCATGTGTGGACTGCGGGAGCCCTGGGCAATCAGCCCTGGGCAACCTCCCTCTTGCCTTGTGTCCCCAGTGCACCTGTAGTCACCCCCCTCCACAAGTGAAGGAGTCCCTTCTAGCCCCTCCAAAGCTTTGATTGTGTCCGTGTACTAAGAAGCAAGTTGGTATATCTGTGTTCATAGAGGACCTGGAACGTGCAGGCGTCTCTTTATTCCAAGGCGTGGACAGGGATACAATCTAAGGGTTCTGTCCCTGGCCCAGGCCCTGGGCCAGCCCGTAAGTTGGCTGCTACCTCACATTGTCAACTTTATTTTCTGTGTAGCCATGGATCAGGTTGTTTTCTGCAGTCAGACACTGGGCAAAGCTTGCTAACCATGGCAGCGACGTCGTCCAGAGAGGGAGGCTGCCACCTGGTCTCGGACCAGCAAAGGGCCTGAGGACACATCTCTGGGCCCTCTGAGGCTTGAGGGGCTGGGCCTCATGTGCCCAAGGTGTTCTGACATCTGGCGGAAGGGTCCTTCGGAGACCTCTGCTCCCAGCTCTTTTTCTTTTTTCTTTTTTTTAAAAAGATTTTCTTTCTTTCCTTCTTTATTTTTAGAGAAAAGAGAAGGGAAGGAGAAAGAAAGGGAGAGGAACATTGATGTGTGAGAGAAACATTGCTTGGCTATCTTTCACACATTAATCATACCCCAACCAGGGGCTGGGCCTGCAACCCAGGCGTGTACCCTGACTGGCAGTTGAACCAGTGACCTTTTGCTTTGGGGGAAGATGCCCAACCAACTGAGCCACACTGGTCAGGGCAGCCCAGTTTTCCTATGGGAAGAAGGGAGACCATTGTATGAACTATGCAAGGGGGGCTTGGGCCCCTCCACCACTCACAGCTCCCGCTTGTGCCCTGCTATGGGCACCCCTCCCCATTTCCCCAGGTCTTTCTCTGGGTGGCGGGGCCTCACAGTCCCCTTCAATGTCAGGAGAGAGGAATGCTGGGAAACTCCCACCAGCAGCCTCAGCCTCGGCCTCCCCTAGGAGCAGATGGGCCATTTTGTGTCCAACTCAGAGAGTGCAGGGATAAGCCCGTCAGGGGCCGTTGGCGAGCCCTGAAAGAGGGAAGAGCACAGAGCGGACGCGGACCCTGGACTGCTGCCCCTGCTCCAGAGGCTTTAGAGCCGGAGGCTCAGGCCGGCCTGGACGTGCCTGTCGGGGGAGCAGGGTTTCCAGGGGTGGAGGGCACAGCCCGAGGAAGGGGTGGCTGCTCTGATCCTGCCTTTAGTGAGTGTGAGTGTGCATGGGTGTGTAAACACATGAATGGAAGTGTGTACTTGTGGTATGTGCACATGTGTAATTACGTGTGAGAGCGGGCATGAAAATGTATAATTGTGTGTATGAGTAGGTGTGTGTATGTGATCTGTGTAAACCGGTACGTGTGAATGAATATGTGAGCCTGAGTGTGTGTCTAAGTGCATGAAAATATGAGCATGTGTGTATGAGTGTGACTGCGGAGAGTAAGTGTGAGTGCTCACATGGGACCGAGGGAGTGCAGGTAAGTGACTTGTCAGTGTGGGCCTTTGGGGGAGGTTTACAGGACATCCCGGGACACTCTCCTACCCCCCCACACCCCCTTTGTCAAGCCCAAGTCAAGGCAGAATAATGTCGGGAGTCACTGGAGTCAGGAAGAGGCTGAGGAGCCCGGGTCTGTAGTTGGCCGTCAGGTTATGTCCAGCTGGGCTACCAGGACCTCTCTTTTCAGCTGGGGCTCCCACGACCCCCGAGCCACAGGTGTCCCCGCTGCTGGACTCTGGGGAGAGCGGAGCTCAGTAGCCTTCCCGGAGGAGGTGACTCGGGCCGGGCGGGCCGCGCGCATTCCTGAGCACTGAGTCAGTGCGGCCGCCCCCTCCGGCCGGGCCCGCCCCCGGCGCGCACGCCCCTCTCACCCTGGCGTTCCCGGCGGGCGGGCCGGACGGACGGGCGGGCGGGGACTCGGCGCGGGAGCCCTCCCGGCCGGCAGTGGCAGCCCCTCCTGGAGGCCCTCAGGACCCCCGAGGACCCCGGGTGCCGGCGGTGGCAGCGGTGAGTGAGCGCGCTGGGAGGGCGCGCAGGGCGCCGCGGGCGGGGCGGGTTCCGGGGCTGTGCCCGCTGAGCTTGGGGCCGGTCCTCAGCACGCCGCGGCAGGAGCGGTTGGCAGCGGCCGGAGCCGGGTCGGGTTCGGGGTCCAGGTCGGGTCAGGATCCGGGGTTCGGGCCATTCCCCGCCCGAGGCGCCCGAACTTTCCTTACTGGATTTTCCCGAGCCGCCCGCGGAGGCGGCCCAGCCCCGGATTCCAACCGGCGCGCCGCAAAAAATAGCCCGTGGCTGGATTAGCACGTCCCAGCGGGCTGACCAGGCCGGACAGCTCGGCTCCAACCCCCGCCCAACAGCTGAGGGTCCCGGGAGCGGGAGGACTAGGGGTCCGGGGTTGTCTCCAGGCTCCTCTGAGTTGTACCCTCCCCACTTAGGTTCTCCTTCCCGGCCACCACTGGTGGGTGGTGTCTCCTAGTCGAAACTAGGGCTCAGAGGGTGGAACTTCTTGGGATTATCCCTGTCCCAGCTGTGCTCCCTGGGGATGGGAATCATATCAGCACTTACAGCAGTAGCTGTCGAGCTAGGGGTGGAGACAGACCCCTTTCTCCCCCATCTGTAATCACTGAAGCTGCAGGACTGTGGGAGGTACCCCAAAGACAGTCCCCTACCCAGGGCTCAGTGGTCAAGAGGAGCAGGCCAGGACTGAGCATGAGGCCACTCTAGGGTGTCTTGAAGCAGGCCTTCCCTTGGCTGGAGAGATCGAGGGACCCCAGATACTCAGGGTAGGGGGTGAGGGCTGGCCCTCTGCCCTGCTGGGGGCTTGTCTGTGGGGCTGAGTGGGGGGATGGGCAGGGAGTCCCCAATCTGGAGGCCCTCCTCTGTGCTAGGATATCCCCCCCCCCCCCCCCCCCCACACCTTGGGACTTCCTGGCAGAGAAGATTCAAGGATGAAACTGGCTTTTCAGGTTTGGCCCAGCTAGATGCTGGGTTCTCCCCACCCCCATGGAACCAGCCTTAGCCCCCTATCCCCCACCCAGAGATTGAGAGAAACCTCGGGAACCAAGAAGCTGGCTGCGTCCCACGGGGTTCCTGAGGCTGAGCAGCCCCCTGCCACCAGGAGTCGTTCTGGGCAATATGGGTCCTTTTGCCTGAGAACCGGACAGGGGCTAATAGCGGGGCACAGGAGTCAAGTGGCCCCAGATCGAAGGCGTCAGGCCTCAGACCCCTTCCCAACCCCTTTAAGCAGCCTCCATTGGCTGAGCCGTCTCCCGCTGCACAGATAGACGACCAACGGCAGCAGAGCTGGAGTGTTTCCGTGACCAGTATCCCTCACCCAGCGTCATTGTGCCGGCCAGACAAACCTCTGCCTTTGGGAGCTCACATTCTAGGGGCGCCCTTGGTTCAGAGAGAAGCACCCAGGTCTCCCCCGCCTTTCAGGGCCCTCTTAGGGTCTTCTCAGCTCCAACCGCTGCTCAGGGTGGCACCCCCACCCCCACTGCTGCTTTCCCGGGATGTGAGGGGCTCCTGGGTACCGGCTCCAGTTTCCCCACCCAGGTGTCTGTGACAGGATCGGCTTTCTGTCCAAGGATCGGATTCCTTGGCTTCTGCCTATTTTCTGGGTTGGGTGTGCTCGAGGGTGACTTCCTCTCCCTGAACTGAGATGCTCTGGGTTGGAGAGGGTGGGGGAAGGGCCCAGAGAGGCCCGACAGTCCTCCGCAGCCTGAGGAACCCAGGGGTCTGCCCCTTACACTGGGGGCTGTGGCCAGGGCCAGCTACGCAGGCACCCAGGTCCCTTCCAGCCCCTGGACAGACACGGCCCAAGGCTTGAAACCCCCTTGGAGGCACAGTGACCTCAGGCAGTGACTGGCCATTAAGATTCCTGATAGTAAGATGGACACGGAGAAGCTCTCCCAAGGCTTGTGTTAGTTCAGCTGTCAGTCAGGGGTCTTCGGTTTGAGGCAGGTGTGTCAGGATTATGATGACTGAAGCCATTTCTGCTTTGATAATGGACATCAAGGAATTGTTTTCCCCTAGCGGGGCCTCTCCAGCACTACCCAGCAGCCGGCGTGTCCTAGGAGGGTGTTGCTAAGCCCTGAGGTGTCTGCGCACCAGTGAGTACGTGTGTGGAGTCAGCTAGGGGCACTTATGGGGGCTCTGACTGGTGACTAGGCATGTTGACGGGATATGGACCTTTTCCCTCTGCAGTCTGAGGGGCTGATATCACCCAACTCCTGAGATGCAGCTGACCCCAGACTGTCGTACCCCCAATCTGCTATAGCTGAGTCTCTGCCCCTGCCCCTTTGCTGACCGTGGCATGGACAGGCAGGTCCTTCGACCTCTCTGAGCCTTGGGGCTCCCCAGCCCCAGGGTATGCCTGCCCCTGTCAGACCTAGCAGGGTTAGGGGCTTTAATCCTGGCCATTGGTAGCCCCTTGGGCCATATATGCCTGCTCAGCCTTTGGACAGTGCCCCCTACCCAGGGCTAGTGCTCCCCTTCCTACCCCGTGCACCACCCTCCCAGGTCAGGTCCCTGTGCCCTCAGGGCGTCCTCTAGCAGGAAGGTTCTTGTCCTTCTGTCACTGGCCCCCTGCATGCTTCTCTAGGGTGACAGCTGGTGGTGGGTGACATGGGGAGGCAGGGATTTGACGTGTCCTTCTGATGGGTAGAAGACACCGTGCAGGTCACTGGCCAGGTCTCAGGCCTGCCCAGCTTCCCTCTGAGGGTCGAGGAGGGTTGAGGTCCTGACCTATATCCCTCCTAATATAATGCCATTTGCAGATGAGGCTAAGAAGCCCAGATAGGTGACTCTCGCTTTACCATCCAGTAGCATGTGGTGGAGAAGGACCGGATTCTGGGCTGCCAGACAGCTGATGATCCCCACTCCCAAGGGAGGTCTGGGTTGGGCATTAGACCAGGGATCAAACAGAAGACTGAGGGTCAGAGATCAGGGCTCTAGCGCGGAGGCTGGAGGAGCTGGCTTCTCCTGGGACCATGCTCAGGTGAACTGGGGACACGTTGGGGCAAGTGTCCTGGGGTGGGGCCCACTGCTCCAGCTGACCTCAGTAGTGGGCGGTCTCCTGGGCTGGGCAGGATGGGGAGTCCATACTCGGCAGGTCTGGTCCTGGGGCCGGGCCCTCCACGTGTCCTCTGGCCACCCCTGCCAGCATGGTCCTGCAGGTGTGCGGGGAAGGCCTCAGTGCAGTGGTGGCTGCTGCTAACACCTGAGGATCCAGCTTCACACCAGCTGTGGCCCCTGGCCAGGCCCGGGCAGGCCAGAACTTCTCCCCGGTCTCCTCCTCCCTCTTGGCCCATCTTCCCAAACAGGGCATCTCTGAAGGGCTCGGTCCCCAGTTTCCCCCAGGGCTCCTGCTCACGGCACGTGCTCTTGGGCCCTCTGACCCCCGGACTCGCTGCCCTTCCTTTGGCCGCCCTGCTTAGATTGCTGACGGTGGCATGGACAGGCGGGTCCTTCGACCTCTCTGAGCCCTGGGGCTCCCCAGCCCCGGGGTATGCCTGCCTAGAGCTGGCAGGCATCGTCAACCTTTTCGCTTCTTGAGCACTTACTATGTGGCAGGAACGGCTGTGGCCCCTGGCCTCCCTACCCTGGCTCCTGCTTCCTGGCCCCTCCCCCATCCGTGCACAGTATCCGCGTGAGGGGTCCCCAGTCAACCCCAGAGGAGGAGCCTGGGTCAGTGGGACCCTCCCCCTGCTCCCCATCCAGCCCTTCGTCCCCATGGCAGCAGCTCCCACCCCTCTCACTGCCACTGAAAGCAGCCCCAGGGGCCCTGTGACTCTGCCAGGCCCTAGTCCCTCAACCTCAGCTCGTCTTGCCCCACACTCATCATGAACTGTTCAAAGGGCCTGGAGTGCAGCGCCCTGGGGTGCAGTGTCGTTTTGTGTCCCCCGGTTGGGTTGGGTTCCCCACCTTTGGCATTCGCTTTGTCAGCAATTCTTACTTTACTTCCAGATGCTCCTCTGGGTGTCTCCTGCTGGGCTGGGCCCCGGGTGGGCAGCCGCGGGTGTTGCCGAGTGACTCAGACGCTGTGTGACCCTGGGCAGCCTGGCCGCGGTTTCTCCCGGTCCTGGGGGGTCAGCAGAGAGGGGATGCTGCTGGGATTTCCACCATGAGGGGCCGACGGGGAACAAGAGCCCACTGTACGCCGAGGGGAGGCCTGGACACTGAGCCACTGTGTCCTCTGGACAGGCACTGCACCCCTCCCCAGTCCAGACCCTTTGTCTGGCCTGGGCCTGCCCCTCCTCCACACCCTTGGGTCCTGGTGTGGAGCCCTCCTTGTGACTCCCACCCACTTGAGGCCCGGATGGGGAACTGGGCACACAGGGGAGGGCAAGCTGGGTATCCTGGAGCTGTGTGGGCTACGGAGCCCCCTCCTGCCGCTGCCCCAAACACAGGAGGGATTTGGGTGGAGGCGAGGGACATCGGGGGGTCTGGGGATACAGGCAGGGAGCTGGGGCCTCTGCTGCGAGCCGAGTGACCCTGTGTTCCTGCACAGGCTGTGGGGCCTGGGCCTGCAGTGGCTGGGGGCGATGCCCAGCTGCCTATACATGCTGACCACCCTCTTCCCGCCCCTCTGCTTGCGCCGTTCCTGCCCTGACCTCACCGTACCGTCAGCTCCTCCTCCCGGACCCAGCGGAAGGGTCATCTTGAGGAACCTCCCATTGCCCAGATCATGGGGATCATTAGAGTCCACCAGCCTGTGCTCCAGCATTACCAGTGTCTGCCTGGCATGGCGGTGGAGCGCTGAGGGCCTGGCAGCAGTGGGACAGCACACACGCGGGCGAACTCCCGAGCTGTGCTAGGGGAATCCCGGCCGGGGAGTGCCGGTCGGGGGTAGGTGCCTGGCTGAGGCTTGGGTAGTATGCATGTGCAGGGGCAGGGCCCTGAGATGGGAGGGAACCAGGTGTCGGGAGAGCCGGGGGGCCGGGGCAGGGCGGTGGGAACCATGGAAAAGTCATGTATGTGTGTAGTGGGGCAAGCCACTCAGTCAGCTGGCAAAGACTCCTTGTACTGCTGAGCAGAGAACCAGCTACTATCACCGAGGTGTGCTGGGCTTGCGTGGGGAGGCAAGTGGGGAGGTACACGGGGAGGCCAGCCCCCAGCACCCGGGCTACAAGTTCCCAGCGGTGGCCCCCGAGCTGCTCTTGGCCCTGTACCTCTCTGGACCTCACAGTGACTCCACCAGAAGAACTGGCACACTTCTCAGGCGAGAACACTGAGGCTGCACGAGGCACCTGGCGGCCGGATGGCAGGGACGGACTGCAGGCAGCCTAGCCGCCTCATCTGCAATGCTAAGGGGGTTCCCTTCCTGTCTGGTTTCTCACCCATAAGGCCGCACAGGGTGAGAAACCCTGTGTGGCTTTCAAGCCAAGGTGTGGCTTGACTGTGGCTCGGAGGGTACACTGGTGATGCTGTCACAGAACTGCAGGTTGTAGAAGCCCCTATCTGATCACTATCTGTCTTCCCAACATGCCTGACATGGTCTGAGATTCCACCACTAGTGCTTGAGACCCAAGGCTGTCCTTCCCGGTCACTTCCTTACCGGCAGGGGGACCTTAAAATCTACATGGTCTGTGGAGGGAGCACTGGTGGGTGCTGACTGCGCCAGGGAATACACAGGCCTGGGCTGGGCTTGTGATACGAGTTGGATGAGTGCTGGTCTCCTGGTTCAGGTCCCTGGGAGACCCATTTTCAGGATGTCTTCATGTTGGACACTGCCCCCTACCAGACCCTGCCTGCCTCTGTCCCCCTGCAGGAACCCCTTCGTCTGACCCCACATTGTGGGGTCAGCGTGGGCAGGGTGCGCAGAAGGGATTCCCAGCGATGTGCGAACAAATGCTGCCTTCAGCCCTTGCCAAGATCATGCCAACTGAAGGTAGGGGACAGAGGCTCGGCTCTAAGGGGGCTGCCCGAATGGAAATACCCCTGGGTGCACCGCCAGCTCAGAGAAGAGGTTGGAGGGACCCTGAGGGTTGGAGTAAGAGCTGGGAGAAGGTGTCCCTGAAGGACTCCTTTCCACCGAGCCTGTTCCTGGTTGGTGTAGCGCAAGTGGGAGCTGTGAGCAGTGCCTGGGGATGGCCTCTAACTGGTATGGGGCCAGGCGGAGTAAAAGTGATGAGTAGTGTCACTATAGGGGTAATAGGATCTGTGAGCAGTGCCTTGGCCCTGGCCCAGGTCATTATAGAGCCAGTAGGAACTGTGAGTAGTATTCTGGGCTCAGCCCTGTTTGGTATAAGGCCAGTAGGAGCTGCCAGCCACATCCTGGCCCGCCGTCGATGCAGGGCCAGCAGGAGCTGTGAGCAGCGTCCAGGGCTGTTTTTGGTCTACTTAGTACCAGTGGCAGCTGTGAGAACTGTCCCGCGCCTGTCCCTTTTGCGCGGCGGCAGGAGGAGCAATGCCTGGCACTCCGCCTTCCCTGCCTGTGTCGGAGTGGGAGCAAACGCCTTCCTTGGCTAGTCCCAGGTCTGCCGTGTGGAGCCAGGGTTGCTCTGAGGACGGTCCTGGCCCTTCCCTGGTCTGTGTAAGACCGGTAGGAGCTGTGAGCAGTGTCCTAGGCCTGTCCTCAGTTTCGCTACCCTGGATATGTGACTTTGGGCAAGCCAAGCCTCTGTTCTCTAGGCCTCAGTTTCCTCATTTCTAACATATGGGTGGGGCCTTCTCTATATTTACTCCAAGCTGTTGGAAGGGAGGATCAGAAGCGGAAGCTGTTACTAGAGGCCTTGGTGAGTGGGTTACAGACCTGTTGGGGTCTGAATCTCTTTGAGGAGGCTGAGGAATTTTGGGGTCTCTGCCCTGCACATTGGTTGGTCTCTCCTCTGGTATCCGTGTCCCACATTGTGCTCAGGGAACCCTCCCAGTCTTTGATATCCTGTTTTCAGATCCTTTGTTGTCCTTCTTTGGGAAGGGGGCGCCAGACCTGTCCTGGAAATGATGCTTTGTAAGGGGGAAATAGAATGCCGAGTAAGCCGTGGTCACGTGACCGTTGCTTCCCAGTTCCATAGCCAGGCAGTGGTGGCCCAAACCGAACCCTGGCTCCCTGATCTGGGTCCTGGGCCCTTACTCTGCACCTGAGTGGTAGGTTTGGGACTGGGTCTCAGAGGGTTGGGTTTGAGGCTGGACAATCAGCCCTCCCAAGACTGAGCTGCTTCGCTGCTCTTTCTGGGTGCATGGCACCCCCTGGTGGTCATGACGGTGTCTGCGCCCAGGTGGGTTTCAGGAGGCCCTGTTGCAGCAACAGCTCTCAGACCCTGGGGAGCTACATGGCCACTCCTCTGTGACACGGAGCCTTCCCACACCCCGGCTGTGGGCCTCGTGGGCCCTCTGTCTCTGGGTCAGCCGCCATGGTGGTTAAGAGGGTGAGGTCCGAGATTCGCCCTGTGTACAGACTGGGGTGAGCTCTTCAGCCTGCCTGTGTCCTCATGCTCGCCCAGACCTCTGCTCTGGCAGTTTCCTGCCTCCCCCCACAGCCTTGCTAACTTGATTCCTCCTTCTGAGCCTTTGCTCAGATGTCACCTCACAGGGAGGCCTCACTGCCCCTGGCAACAGTAATGTGCTGATTTTGTTCCTATCACACTTCGCATCTTTTAACACAGTGTTATCTACTTCCTCACAGGTGTATTGTTTGTTTGGACTCTTAGCTCCAGGAGGGCAGCGATTTTGTCTGTTTTGGGTTTCTTGGTTTCTCCACCAATGTGTCCCAAGCACCGAGGAGTGACTCATAGTACCTGCTCTAATATTTGTCACATAAACTTACGTCGTCTGAGGACCTAGTATGTGCCCAGCGATGTGTGTCGGGATGCATGAGGCAGGGCCTGGGCATATCAGTGTTGAGCACACAGGGCTCCGGCAACAGGAGCCATGACCACCCCTGTTTGGGGTGCTTCTCCTTTCTCCGGCATGTGGGCCCAAGGACCTCTCGGACGTCTGCCGGCATGCTATTGACCAACACACCACACCCCCAGGTCCGCGTTGCAGCACCGGGAACCATGAGCGAGGCCCGCAGGGACAGCACGAGCAGCCTGCAGCGCAAGAAGCCACCCTGGCTGAAGCTGGACATTCCAGTTGTGGTGCCCCCCGTGGCAGAGGAACCCAGCTTCCTGCAGGTAGGCCCTGGCCAGCATGGGCTGTGGGCACACCCTGTCCAGCCCCCTCACCATGACCCCGTTGCCCAGCCCCCGAGACGCCAGGCTTTCTTGCGGAGTGTGAGTATGCCGGCCGAGACGGCCCACTTCCCCTCGTCTTACCATGAGCCCCGCCGGCCGGTGCTGCAGCGCCAGACATCCATCACACAGACCATCCGCAGGTACACCCTCTGCCTTGGCTGCTCCATGGGTTGAGGGCTGGGGGCTGGGGGCCGGTGGGACCGAGGCAGGCATACGGGACCCCTTTTAGGTACTGAGGCTGCAAGTGGGGCAAGGGTCCCTCCTGTCTTGGCTTTCTCCCCAGTCTTGTTCCCCATGTCACCCTGCCCTCCTCCTGCTTTGGGGACTGACTCCTCTCACCTACCACCCTTCTCTGCTGCCCCCAGCACTTGCTCTCTCCTTCTCTGTCTCCCCCACCCCAATGCTCTGGCTCCTGAACAGCCGACAGGTGCGCTTTGGGCGCGTCCACACTCTGCCCCTCTTGGGTTCCCCTGCTGCCCGCAGGGCCCTCCCGCAGCGCCGGTCTCTCTCTCGGTCTCTGCTCAGGTACCTTGGGCAGGGTGTGAGTGTGTTAGCATCAGCTGATGTGTGCATGACTTGGGGCCCCTCGGGAGCTGGCAGCACGGTTTGCATTCCCTGGGGCTCCTAACGGCAAGTGCTGGCAGTGTTTCTGTGTGCATGTCCAAGGGCTGTGGGCTACCTGCCTGGGCTTGCAGTGCCCATTGCTTGAGTTCTGTGGTATCCAAGGTCAAGCTGCAGCCCAGGGCTAGGCTCGCCCTGGATGAGCTCTGAACACCATCTCTGGACTCAGTGTCTCCCCACAAACCACCCCCCCAGGGATGGGGTGTGGGCCTGGGTAAAATACTCACCTGGGTAAGGCCTATTATCTGCTGTTCTAATGGGAATTTTCAGTTGGCTAACTGTTTAGGGGGCAGCCAGGGCTGGAACCCACTCATCGTCTTCACTGGACACAGCCTAACTGGACCCCAGACCCAGGAGTGACGGAGGCCTGGGATGAAGCCTGCTGCCCAGGCGGGGGGCCTCTGAGGACCCTGCTGGGGAGGGGAGAGATCTGGCTTCCCCTTGTTGAGTCCCTCCCATGGCAGGGGCACAGCTGACTGGTTCGGAGTGAGCAAGGACAGTGACAGCACCCAGAAGTGGCAGCGCAAGAGCATTCGTCACTGCAGCCAGCGCTATGGGAAGCTGAAGCCCCAGGTCATCCGGGAGCTAGACCTGCCGAGCCAGGACAATGTGTCACTGACCAGCACTGAGACGCCCCCTCCGCTGTATGTTGGACCATGCCAGCTGGGCATGCAAAAGGTATGCCTGCCCCCTGCTGCCTCCCAAAGGCCTCTCGCCCTGCTCCCCTGGGCTGGGGGTGGGGACACAGCCAACCTGTGCAGAGGAGGTTCCTTGAAGCTCATGGTCTGGGGTGGGGGGTGGTCGGATGGTCCCGTAAAGACACCTAAGGTACTTTCTGGGAAGGGAGGCTTGGGGCATGGGACAGGTTCCTGGGATTGTATCATGGGGCCAGCTCTGGATGGGAGAGCATCCCAGGGTGAAGAGCAGTATAAAGGCACAGGCGGGAAGAGGGGCCCCTCTGGGTGCAGTGGGGTGGGGGTGGTACCCACAGCTGTCCAGGCACCCCCTGGAGTGTGGGAGGAGCAGCAGCTGGGTTCTCTGCAGTGGGGCTGGGGTGGGGAAGGAGCCTTTGGGGCGATGACCCAGCCCCCCCGACTCCTGCGTCTCCTCCCCTCCGCCAGATCATAGACCCCCTGGCCCGGGGCCGGGCCTTCCGCATGGCGGATGACGCCGCCGATGGCCTGAGCACCCCGCACACGCCCGTCACTCCGGGCGCTGCCTCCCTCTGCTCCTTCTCCAGCTCCCGCTCGGGTTTCCACCGGCTTCCGCGGCGGCGCAAGCGTGAGTCTGTGGCCAAGATGAGCTTCCGAGCAGCTGCAGCGCTGGTGAAGGTGGGTGCAGAGGCTGGAATGCGGGTGGGGTCGGCCTGGTCGCATGCCACATGCTCACCTCCTTGCTGGCAGGGTCGCTCAGTTAGGGACGGCACGTTGCGCCGGGTGCAGCGCCGAAGCTTCACTCCTGCGAGCTTCCTGGAAGAGGACACGGCTGACTTTCCCGACGAGCTGGACACATCCTTCTTTGCCCGGGTGAGAGCAGAGGGGTGTCACCCTGGACCCCTCCACCTATGTGTTCCACCCTGACCGTGCGTGTTTGCTCAGGAAGGTGTCCTTCATGAGGAGCTGTCCACATACCCAGATGAGGTGTTTGAGTCCCCATCGGAGGCAGCGCTCAAGGACTGGGAGAAGGCCCCGGACCAGGCAGACATGACAGGAGGGGCCCTGGACCGCACAGAGCTGGAGCGCAGCCACCTGATGCTGTGAGTGGCAGCGGTGTGGGGGTGGGGCGTCGGTCTTGGGGGCGGAGGTCAGGAGCGGTTGGGCCCTAGCGCAGGATGTCCTGGAGGGCTGAGGGAAGGGGTCCCCTTGGCTACTGTGGCTGGATGAGCCAGGGCTGGGCTCCATTCGAGTCTCAACTGCCCACCTGTGGAACAGAAGCGCAATCCCAGAGCCCTCAGGCTGGACAGACTTCAGCGGGGAGGCCCGGGAACTGCTCATGGGCCTGGTCCCACCTTCCTGCCATCTTCCGAGGGGCTCAGGATTGCTCCTTACTGGTAAGAAGGTGGGTGCCCGGAGTGTTCACCACTACGCGGGAGCAAGACAGAGATGGAAGGTGCCCTGGTCCTGCCTGGGCTAGACTGCAGTAGGCCTGGGGGTCTGGTGTGGGAGGTGACCATGCCTCTTCCCCCAGGCCCCTGGAACGTGGTTGGCGGAAGCAGAAGGAGGGTGGCACCGTGGCCCCGCAGCCCAAGGTGCGCCTGCGACAGGAGGTGGTGAGCACAGCGGGGCAGCGGAGGGGCCAGCGGATTGCTATGCCGGTGCGCAAGTTCTTCGCCCGGGAGAAGAGACCTTATGGGCTGGGCATGGTGGGGCGGCTAACCAACCGTACCTACCGCAAGAGGATCGACAGCTACGTCAAACGCCAGATCGAGGACATGGACGACCACAGGTAGGCACGGAGCGGAGGTGGCGTGGGGCAGGCAAGACTTAGGGATGGGGACTCCAGGTTGGAGACGCCACCTTCCCCAACCTCTGCTGATGCTCTGCCCTGTAGGCCCTTCTTCACCTACTGGCTCACTTTCGTGCACTCACTGGTTACCATCCTTGCCGTGTGCATCTACGGCATCGCACCTGTGGGCTTCTCGCAGCATGAGACTGTGGACTCGGTGAGCCCCAGCGCCCTTTCTGGGCCTCGATCAGTGAAGTCTGGGTTCTGGACTCCCTCCTGCCCGCTCTGGAAGAAGAGGGCCTGAGTGGGCTCCTCCTTTCCCCAACTTCCCAGGTGCTGCGGAACCGTGGGGTCTATGAGAATGTCAAGTACGTGCAGCAAGAGAACTTCTGGATCGGGCCCAGCTCGGTGAGGGAGGAGCCTGGCAGGGCGGGTGGGCTGGGACTCTGGGCCGGCAGCTGACCAGAGCTTCAGCTGCACATTCTGCTCCCTGTAGGAGGCTCTCATCCACCTGGGTGCCAAGTTCTCACCCTGCATGCGCCAGGACCCACAGGTGCATAGCTTCATCCTTGCTGCGCGGGAGCGGGAGAAGCACTCAGCCTGCTGTGTGCGCAATGATCGGTCAGGCTGCGTGCAGACCTCGGAGGAGGAGTGCTCGGTGTGTGCCCCTGCCCGTAACTCGCGCCCTTGCAGCTCCGCACCGCGTGTTTGCCGTTACCTGGCGACTTCAGATGGAGCTGGTTGAGTTATCCGCTATCCTAGATCTTGGCACATTACGCCTTCACTTTGCACAAGGTCCCTCACGTAATATTCATGACTTTTTATCCCCCAACTCCTCCAGCTCACCCCACAGACAACCATTAGACAGTCTCTTGATTTGGGTGTGCTCTGTATGTCTTGTTTTTGTACATGTCTTAAGTTTACATAAGTGTTATTGCCTTATTTTCTCCACTAAACAATTACAAAAGAAATTCATCCAAGTTTTTATTACATCATTTTATGAGGAGGTGCCAACGTTTATGCCCGTCCCCGATTTTGGACACAGGTTTTTAATTTTATGCCAATATGAATTACGTTCTCGAGCTTGCAACAGCATCTCCCCACACGCACACACATTCCCAGCGTATAAAACTGGAGATTTTGGGCTGTGGGCTCAGGGGTCTTGCTTTTGATTCGGGCCTTCTGGAGGCTGCTGGGAGAGGGGCGGGCTCTGGCCAGGGGCTGACCCTGTCTTCCCACAGTCCACACTGGCAGTGTGGGTGAAGTGGCCCTTCCATCCCAGCGTCCCAGACCTTGCTGGCCACAAGAGGCAGTTCGGTTCAGTCTGTCACCAGGACCCCAGGTCAGTCCTGCAGGCCCTGTCCCTACCTCCCTCTGTCCACGTCTCCCTGAGTGGTGGGGGGAGGTGCAGCTGCTCCCCTTGTGGACTTGGGTGGAAGGGTGACAATGCCAGGGGCAAAGCAGGGTCTGACCACCTACTGGGCTTGTGCAGGGTGTGTGATGAGCCCTCCTCTGAGGACCCCCATGAGTGGCCAGATGATATCACCAAGTGGCCGGTGAGCTGGGGTAGAGATTGTTGGGGTTGGGGGGTCACCAGTATCATGTGGAGGAATCCACCTCACCCATTTGTGAGGCCTGGAGGCCCCCATTGTGGGGCCACCCTGCCTTCAGATGTAATGCCCTCGGTCTTTGCCTCGCCTGTCCTCCCACCAATGCCGGCCTCTCTGAGCATGTAGTCAGAACCAGGTGGAGGCTTGGGAGGTCAAAGGACATCATTTCAATTTGACAGACAGAACTGAGGCTTAGGATGCAGTGGCTTGCTCGAAGTCAAGGCCTGTTTTCTGTTGTAGGAACCTGTCCACCTTTGCCCCAACCCCCAAAGCATGGTGTGGGGCCCAGGGTTGGAGAAGGCCCCTACCCAACTCATCCCCATTTGTGACCCAGATATGCACCAAAAACAGCGCTGGGAACCACACCAACCACCCCCACATGGACTGTGTCATCACAGGCCGGCCCTGCTGCATTGGCACCAAGGGCAGGTAGGTGTGCCTGGGCACAGAGCATTGCCCTGGGGCTCTGCCCCCTTTCCCAAGTCTCAAAATAACACACAATACCAAGGGGTGTGGGGTGGAAGGATCTGGACTTATCCAGGGGCAACAAAGATGGGTGAGTGGGGCTGAAACCTAGGCCTGGGTGGTATAATCGGATGCCCCCTGCAAGTCTTCCCAACCCTGACTCGAGTTTCCAGGTGTGAGATCACCTCCCGGGAGTACTGTGACTTCATGAGGGGCTACTTCCATGAGGAGGCCACACTCTGCTCTCAGGTAGGCACCCAGAGTGAGTGTCCTTCCCCTCTGCCCCCAGCCATGGCAAGTGCTGACTGGCCACTCTGCACAGGTGCACTGCATGGATGACGTGTGTGGGCTCCTGCCCTTCCTCAACCCTGAGGTGCCCGACCAGTTCTACCGCCTGTGGCTGTCCCTCTTCTTGCACGCTGGGCAAGTGACACCATACGGACTGAGCAGGGTTGGGTGGTCTGGGGAGCCCTAGGAATGGCTGGCCGGGGGGCGGGGGTCGCCTTCCCTGCTGAGTGCCCCCTCCCCACCTCACAGCATCCTGCACTGCCTGGTGTCCGTCTGCTTCCAGATGACTGTCCTGAGGGACCTGGAGAAGCTCGCAGGCTGGCACCGCATAGCCATCATCTACCTGTTGAGTGGTGTCACCGGTAACCTAGCCAGTGCCATTTTCCTGCCATACCGGGCAGAGGTAAGGCTGCCCCCCCAGCTCTGGCCTGGGAGCATCTCTGTTTGGCGCCTTAATCCTGCTGCGCCCTGGGCCACGAGAGGTGGGATGGCTGCGGGTCCAGGGGTCCTGCTCAGCGTCCCCACTGCCCCCAGGTGGGCCCGGCTGGCTCGCAGTTCGGCATCCTGGCGTGTCTCTTCGTGGAGCTCTTTCAGAGCTGGCAGATTCTGGCTCGGCCCTGGCGCGCCTTCTTCAAGCTGTTGGCGGTGGTACTCTTCCTCTTCGCCTTTGGCCTGCTGCCCTGGATCGACAACTTTGCCCACATCTCAGGCTTTGTCAGCGGCCTCTTCCTGTCCTTCGCCTTCCTGCCCTACATCAGCTTCGGCAAGTTCGACCTGTACCGCAAACGCTGCCAGATCATCGTCTTCCAGGTGGTCTTCCTGGGCCTCCTGGCTGGCCTGGTGGTCCTCTTCTACTTCTACCCTGTGCGCTGTGAGTGGTGTGAGTTCCTTACCTGCATCCCCTTTACTGACAAGTTCTGTGAGAAGTATGAGCTGGATGCCCAGCTCCACTGAGCTGGTGAGGGCATAGGGGCCGCAGGCCTCCAGCAGGCTGGGGCCAGGCAGACTGTCCACCCCGGGCCTCACAGGCCGCGGGGCTCTGTCAAGCAAGCCCTGTGGGTGTCCTGCCTGTTTCCTGGACATAGACCTCTTGTGCCTTGTTCACTGCTGTTGAACCTCTTGTACTTCTGGGCATTTATTACACTAGTTCCTGTGATTACCTTCTAACTAGTCTCTTGACGACCACCTCATGTGGCCAATAAATGGACTGGGAGCGTTTTAGCTGCCACTAACTTGACCAGAGCTGCCTCCTCCTTTCTGACACAAGTGTCCAAGACCCCTCCCCCCAGTAAAGTCCCTGAGCCAGGTGACCCACCTTGCTCCCCTTCCTTAGAGTGACTGATAGCCACAGAGCCATGGACAAGCTGTCATATTTCCCCCCACACACTTAGAAGTGCCCCCCATCACCCCAGCAAGCAGCTTCTACTTCAGCACCAGGCTACCCTCCCGTTGCAGGGGCCGGGGTGGGGGGGGCGGGCACTGAGGTGGACGAACCCTGTGGGCTGAGGCTGGAGGCCCCGTGCATGGCTGGGCTCTTGCACACAGGCCCTTGCTTCTCCACGAGCAGGAAGCTGCTCGCTTTGCCTTTATTTCCTCCCTGCTGTAGAGGTCGCAGTAACAGGCTCACGTGACACCTCGGACTTGTAGGGCTCGCCGGCACCATTCTCTGCCCCGCGCCTCCCCCATGATGGGGGCTGTGCCAGGCTCCCGTACCCTGGTACTGTGGCTTTTTGACTTTTCAAACTAAGAAGCCAAGAGATTTATTCTGTACATGAGGCCAGGCCCACAGCCCTGGGGGATGTGCCATGAAATTATGGCGTTTGGGTCAAGGGAGGGGTCAAGCTCAGGTCTTGAGCACTGGCTCCCCCAGTCCTGCTCCCGAGGGCCCAGAGTTCACACTGACAGTTCCAGCTGTGCACAGCTGGGTAAGCTACCTCAACACGCTTCTGTGAATAGGGCGCAGTGACCCAAGGCTTCCTCCTGCCGGGGAGGAGCTTGGCCACCAGCACACAGTTGTCCTTGTCTGGAGGTTCATTTTTGCCTCAGTTTTTTGATGAAGGACACCTCATCCCGATTCCGGATGCCATAACTGAAAGAGAAGGAAAAGGATCAAGTATCTAATCTATAGAAAGTTTTGTCTGTGACTCCTCACCTGAGGCTTGTGAGAAACCAAGAAAGAACAGGTGGGAAGAGTGTGCTGTCCGGGAAGGGCAAGGAGGGGCAGTGGCCATCCTCCCACAGACCCATACTGCACCAGCGGGCAGCCTTTCACCTCCCTGTTCTCTCTCTCTCCTCTCTTCCTGGCGCTGTTAGCCCTGAACTGCCACTGGCAAGAAACAGTGGGCCCCTTGCTGCTCCTCTGCCTCCCACGCTCCTAGTAGGGAGAGCTCCCCCAGCAGGAGGACATCAGTCTAGCCGGGGACTCTCCTGGTCTCACAAATTCCCCGGGAACTGAATGAAGATCCCTGCTTCCTGGGAGGGGCCCAGCCCTCTGGCAGAGCATGTAAAACGGGAGGTCACAGTCCACATGCCTGCCTGCAGCTCAAGATGTGGCCTGAACTTACTCTCGGAGCTTCTTCCTGTCCTCTGTGAGCTTTTCTCCCGCAGAGGTTAGGTGGTACGTCCTCCACACATAAGACCTGCAAGGTAGGGATTCAGGTAAACCACGAGCAGGGAGAGCCAAGCCGCTGGGCTGTGGAAGCTGTGTGAGAAGGGCTCTCGGTGCATAACCCGTAGGCACAGAAGCACCCACGCTGTCTGAAGGATCTGAAGGATCGTGACAGGGAGCTCGTCACTTGTCAGTACTTTGTAGCTGAGACCAGGTGATTAAAAGCACATGCCTGGCAGGTGCTTCTGTGGAGTCCCACGCCAACTCCCAGGGGCGGCTGCAGGAGTTGCTGCTTCGCTTACCAGCTGATGTGCTGAATGCCCCCTTCACGCTCCTGCCTGAGCTGCACGTATCTCTGGATGGCTTTCTTCAGATCCAGGACCGTGGCGTTCTGTACTACAACCACAGCTGCAACAAGGGACAAATGAGATCAGCTCCCCAGCCACAGTCTCAGATGGCAGGAGAGGAACCCCGAAGCCCCGTCGAGCCTTGTTTCTGACTGAGGCTCAAGTCCGGGCAGGGTGGGCCTGTGGTTACCCCAAAACCCCTGGGCATGGCCTCTCAGGACCCCACTGACCAGTCCCTGTGGAGGCTCGGCCTGCATGGCCTGAAGGGAGATGGGCGGCACTCACGCATGACTTCTCCATCCATCTTGCACACTCGGACTGTCATTGCTTGGCCATATTCCAGGGCTATTTGGGAATTGACCTCTTCCAGAGTAACCTAGAAAAGACCAAGGGTGGCGGTGGGGGCCCTGGTTCTCTTTACCACCCCAAACAACAACAAAGAAAAACAAGCTGATGGTGTCCAAAAAGTGGTGCCATATTTTATGAAGGACAAGGAAGGGAAGGGATTTTTGCTTATACACTAGGGCTTCCCTGTTTTTCAGCACCTCAGTCTCATGTTCCGCTGCATGTTCTATTTAAAGTCCCAAGTGGACAGAGGCTCAGAAGGAACAGAAACAGGCAGGGGAATAACAGGCCTGGATCCTGTCAGCCGCGGGGTGGGCGGGAGAAAGAACACTGCTGTCAGTTCTGTTGAGACCCCCTGGTCAGCAGTCAGGAAACGGGCTCGGGACAAGGTTGAGGCAGGTGTGCGATGATAACCCTTGTGATGCAATTTTGAATAAAACAATAGTTTAGTTCTAAAACTCCACGATGGACAAAATAATACTGAAGCGCGAGAAGGGAAAAGCCAGTAATACTTTGTCTTTATTATTTTGTTTGCCAAAGGCTTTTTTACAACAACTTTGAGTTATAAACATACGTGTTAAAATGTCATGTATCCCCACAACTGTTTTTTCCCCCCCCCCCGGCCTCCTTTTAAATTCCGTGCCGAAGGCGAGAGCTTCGCTTGCCCCGTCCTAGGCCGGGCCCAGGGTAAGACCCTCGTTGACAACCAGAGGTGCCTTACTACGGTCTCTCGGCCGCTGCCCCCATAGGCACCGGGGGCCGGTCCACGCCCCTACGCACGGCCCAGGGGGGAACGACTCCGGTCCCTTGCCCGCACGCACCTGGATCGGTAGATCGCAGAGGAGTGGGTCCTGCACCACCATGGCTAGGCCTTCCTGGAACACGTCCACCGCTTCGGAGTGCGGGAGGGCCTCCTCTTCGTCCTCATCGTCCTCCTGCACCTCGGGTGGTGCAGCCGCCTCCGCCTCCGCCTCCCGCTCCTCCAGGGCGCCTAGATGTCCACAGAGCTCCGTACACACCGCCCGTCCGCAGGAGCGAGGCTGGGCGCGCACAGCGGGGAAACGCAACACGCAGTTCCGCCAGAAGAGCATCGGGGGGTGGGGCTTCCTCCAGGACCAATAAGAAGTGCGAGACGGCCTGCCCCAGTGCTCGCTGGGAGCGCAGAATCGGCGTGCCTATTGGTGAGCTGAGGCTCGGGGTGACCAGGACCAAGGTGAGTTCCGGGCGGACAGCGCGTCGGCATCGGAGCTGCCGCAGGGACTGCGGGAACCGGCAGGGCCAAGTCATCTGTCATGCTGCTCTTCTGCCCGGGCTGCGGGAATGGGCTCATCGTGGAGGAGGGACAGCGCTGCCACCGTTTCGCCTGCAACACCTGCCCCTACGTGCACAACATCACCCGCAAGGTGCGTTCCAGAGCCCGGCGTCAGGCCGGGGCGCCTCCCACAGGCGTTCCGCGGCGCTCCACGCCCACCCTCCCCGGAGTCCGCCTGTCTCCGCCCTTTCTCTCACGGCCGTTTCCCGTAGGGTCTACCTTGGAGTCCGCCTGGAATCCGGCCCTGTGTCCCTTACCAGAGCTGTCACCTTGGATTATTGTCGTTACCTCCCTTTGGGCGCACGGCTCACACCTGTGCTCTCTACGCGGTGGTCACAACAGCGACCAGAGTGGTCCTGTTGACCCTTAAGTCAGACCGAGCCCTTCCCGTGCTCAGAAACCCTCGGCAGTTCCCCCGCGCACTCAGTGAAAGCTAACGGGCTCACGGGAGCGAACCTCTCCCCCGAGCTTCGTTTCTCTCGATTTCACCTACCAAGGTGCTTCCTTTCTCCAGCAACACCAGCCTCTTGGAGGCTCTCCCGCCCTGCACGTGGCACGATTCCCAGGGCCTAAATAGATTCCAATAGGTCCCCTGAGCTCCGGCGGAGCGTCCTGCTCTGCGATAGCCGGAACCTTGTTTTCATTTAGCGTCCCTGTGGTCAGTGTTGAGGGAAGGAAGCCTGGGGAGACACTGGAGGGCGGGTATGGAGGTACGGTTTGGTGGCCCGGATTTGCCCTGGTCCCTGACCTGGAGAGTTTGAAGTCTTGCTGTTGTCTGTTAGGTTACAAATCGGAAGTATCCAAAGCTGAAAGAAGTGGACGATGTGCTTGGTGGAGCCGCTGCCTGGGAGAATGTTGACTCTACTGCAGGTGAAAACCCTTTTTATTACTGAGCTGTAATAAAGATAGGAGGTCGCCGACTGCCACTCCATGTCAGAACCTGTGGCTACTTACGTGAAGTGGGCTTCTGAAAATCGAAAGCGTGTTTGTTTTTTAATTACTTAGTTGTTACACAAATAATAGTGGAGCAAGTCTTGGACTCATACATGCCTGAGTTAGAGTTTCAGGGTGACTTCTTACTGTTTTACGACCTTGGGCTCCCTTGACCTTTGGGGAGCTAATCCATGCTCCCAGAGTGTGAGAGCACAAAGTGAGTTACACAGTGTTTGGCGTGTAACGGGCCCTGAGCGCGTGGTAGCAATAATAGTAACAGTGACAGGAGTAATGAAAAGCAGTCTAAGGAAGAAAATAGGGCCTTTTTGCTCTAATGCAGAGTTTTAAAAGTTAGTACCAGAGAGCATTAAACGGCAGTTTCAGTAAACTGAATGTTTATTTCAAGTCTTGATTCATTTCTGACTGAATGTTTATTTCAAGTCTTGATTCATTTCTGATAGAGATAGATGTGACCAAAGAAAGATAGAGAAGAGCCCTAGACACAGCCGGTATTGCGGAGAGGAAGGGCAAAGTCATGGCTAGTACCCCCTGTTTTCCCTGTAGAAGACCATTCGGATCTGCTATGTTAAAAATTTAGCAGTGGCAGAATTCGTCATTAAAAGATGAACTATGTAGCAAATGTTCAAATGGCGTTTGAGAGTGTTGAAGGTACTTCCTTCAAGAGCAAGTTTAGTTTCTTAAAGTGGAATCACTTTGAAGGTAAAAAATGTGCCTTGGGGCCCTCTGAAAAGGTGCGGGAGGTGTGGCGAGATCTTGGTAAGCACTAACTGCCAAAATGCATCCCTGACTACAAGGGGAAGTGGATTAGTCATCCACCGGGGCTTCCCTGGGAAGATGAGAGGGCCTGTCTATTGCCCCGTGGTGGGGATGCACTCATTAGGGGGAGCCTGGGATGTGGACCCTGTAATTCACACAGCAGCCAGAGGCGCCTTTTATGTAGTTTCCAAACAGTCTTCCACCAGATTTGGGAAGAAAAGCGGGACCCAGAGAGGGGAGAAGAAGTGTTTTCAAGCTCTCCTGCGTTCTCTGAGTGTGAGAGCATATTGGGAATGAGACCACTCTCTGTAACCTTGAATCATGGTACAAAGGACACATAATAAGCGAGGAAGGTCTTTGCTGCCTTTCGCCGAACACTTCCTTCTAACAGGTATGTTGATCACAAACATCATTTTTTTGTCTGGGTCACTTGTTTATGTTTCTTTTTTCTAGAGCCGTGTCCCAAATGCGAACACCCTCGGGCCTATTTCATGCAGCTTCAGACCCGCTCTGCAGATGAGCCAATGACCACCTTCTACAAGTGCTGCAACGCTCAGTGTGGGCACCGCTGGAGGGACTAGAGCCAGGCTGGCCCAGCCGCGTTGGCGGCTGTTTACTTTATTCCACAGAGCGGATTCCTAGCTGGGAGCGAGCACTGTGTGTCCCGAGCGTCTTAGGAAAGCGAACCATTTTAGGGTTGTTGGCCCGGGTGTCAGGAAATGGATAACCTGTCTTGCCAGTCTGTGGATGAACTCACTGATGTCCAGGGAGATTTTGTGTGTGGGATTATCCACACCCAAGTACACTCTGTTTAAGGTCCTGTCCATTCATCCTTTACATTTATTGGACGATTGACATTCTTTTACTGTCAACCAACAATCTTAAATATTTACATTGTTTCTATAAGTAATATTGTAAAACTTATTAATTTAGTACATTAGTTGTTCCTAAATATGTAACTGTTAATTGCAAACTTATTTAATCAAAATTTATTCTGAATATTAATTAAAATGCAAAATTTAATATTGCGTTTTCAGTTTTTTTGTGACTTAAGTAAATGTTAAACCACAAATCGTGATTCCAAAATTAACTACTGTATTTAGGACTAAACTGGTTACAAAATTGCTAATGTAGATTTAAATCTATTATTTCTGTTCTTGCTACTTAGGATTTAAAAATCAGAAATAAGTTTATCTGATTTCTGTGTTCTTTCCACTCTGAAAAGAAAAAAAGGACACTATAAACTAGCTGGGGACAGGATCTAGGTTATTGATGGGTCGATTGAATGCTCAGGGTTGTGGACTTAATTGCTTTTCCAAATCTCTCTCTCTCTCTCTCTTTTTCCTTTAAAGGTTTTATTTATTTATTTTTAGAGAGAGGGAAAGGGAGAGAGAAAGAGAGGGAGAAAGAGAGGGAGAAACATTGATGTGTGAGAGAAACATCAATCAGTTGCCTCTCTCACACCCCGAAATGGGGACCCAGCCTGAAACCCAGGTATGTGCCCTGACCTGGAATTGAACTGCCAACCTTTTGCTTTGCAGGATGATACTCAGCCCACTGAGCCACACCAGGCAGGGCTCCAAATCTCTTCATAATGAAGTCTCACTTATGAAGGCATGGGACTTAAATGTATGCCTTTGATACAGATTTTTACTTTTTTTAAGTCTTGGTATTTTTCCTAGAAATGATTAATATTTTTCTTTTTGTAATTTATTTTTATTTTTTCAAGTTATACCATGCTAAAACTTCATAAAAATGACTCGTGAAGTAATTTTCTTTAATATTTCATAAGTTAATCAAATGTATACCACAATTGATTTTGTTGTTGTTTAAATAGGGATTTCTCATGATTTTAGTATCACGCAAATTTAAGCTGAGCCCACACTCAAATAAGTTTAAAGAAAGACATTATAAAAGACTGGGAGTGAGTGGTAAAAAACAAAAACAAAAAACCATGCAAGGCTACTGTACAGCAGTAGCAGTAAATCAGACGTTTTCACTGGTGTAAGTCTTTAGTGCCATCGAGCTTAAAAATCGGTCCTCCAAGAAAGGTAAAGGGGCCCTGGCCGAGCTGCTCGCTTGGCTGGGGCATCGTCCCAGCCAGGGTGCATACAGGATGTTTCTCTCTCTCTTCCCCCTCTCCCCCTCTCCTCCACTCCCCTCTCAAATCAGTGAAGCATATCCTCCAGTGAGGGTTAAAAAATAAAAAAAGATGAAGACATTTTGGGAAAATACAGCAATTCCAAGGTATACTACGGCTTTTTCTTTAGCAACGGAACCTCCAAAGAGAATCCGCATAGATGCAGCCAGAGAGCCAGTGGCCAACATGAGCCCAATGAACGACCAAGTGCGAGCGCCTGTTGGACCCAGGAAACCTTCACTGTCGCTGTGACCTCAGACTGGTCCATTCCATACTGCGTTAATCATTAGGAAGGCTGTGGTGGTTATAACACCACAGGCATGTTACAAGTGACTGAACTCTGCCAGTGTGGGGTAAATGACAGCTGCATTTATGGTGATTGCCCAACCTGTAAAAAATAGAATATCAGTAGCAATGGAAGCAACAGTATTGCATGCCTCCCTGCCCCCCCATCAATGCATTCTGAGCATCTCAAGCCTTCTAGAAATCCAGACACTTCTTCAGGTCAATTCAACCCAGAAGTCCTATGTGATGATGCGTGAGGGTGCCTCACCCAGTTTCAGTCCAGAAATGATGAATCTTTAAGTTTCACATGCTTGTTTACTTAATTGCTGTAACATGTTGACTATCTGAGGATCTGAGCCCATTATCTGTAACCGGTTCTACTTCAAGACAGTTTGTTCTGGTTTTACAAATCTGATTTCATGTGCTTTAGCATCCTCTGCTTCTGCCACTAGTTTTATTTCCTCAGGCGCCAGGTCTTCCGTTTGTATCGGTTGGTAGAGGCGGCCTGGACCTGTGGGGAAGACCATGTACTCTGAAGTTAGCGTGCCTGTCTGTGCATTGCGCACGAGGTCTCAGTTAGGCTGCGGAACCTCTGCTTTCATTTCCTTGTGTGTAAAAATTGAGATAATAATTGTCATTTTCAGGGTTTTACGAACTTTTTCTGTAAAGAGCCAGATAGTAAATATTTTAAACTTTGTGGGGCCGAGAGTCAAAATCAAGGAAAACACAAGAGAACCACTTCCACAATTTTTTTTATAGGTAGAGTTCAAACTGTAATCATAGTAATCGAATATGTTATTTTGTAATACAGGTCTGTTGATGAAAATAATGGATACCATTTTGCCTAATTGGGGTTCAAAATTAGTAGTGTTTCTTGTCATCAAAATTGAGTGCAAATTGGCTGCTGTGGCTCAGTTGGTTGTATGTCATCCTGGAAACTGAAAGATCACTGTTTCGTTTCCTAGTCGGGGTACATGCCTAGGTTGCCGGCTCGGTCCCTGGTTGGGGCACCTATGAAAGGTTCCCCCGCTCCCTCCTTTCTCCTCTCTCTAAAATCAATAAGCATGTCCTCAGGTGAGGATTAAAACAAAACAAAACAAAACTCAAAAATTGAATGCAAATGTGCATCTGTTAATGCTAGTTCAGTGCATGAAAATTCATGCTTGACATTCAGTACTGATGAGACATGCAAGTATTTTCCTCAGAGTATTTGCTGATGAATAATACAGCGAAACAACCAGTCTTTAAACACTTTATGTTTTTACAAGCTTTGTAAATTTTCTCACCTAAGCTTTTTCATGCTGCATGGATATTTTTACCACCGTCAATGATAAACACATATGGGCAGATTCCACTTTAAGTTCTACTGAATTAGTGTTTTCTGAACTTAGAAAATCTTTTTTTTTTAATCCTCACCTAAGGATATTTTTTCATTGCTTTTTTTAGAGGGGAAGGGGGAGAGAAACATCGATGTGAGAGAGAGCATCAACTGATTGCTTCCCATACGCACCTGGACTGTGCCTGGATCAGGGATTGAACCCACAACCGAGGTGGGTGTCCTGACTGGGCATCGAACCTGCAAAATTGAGGGACGGTCCTTTAACAAACTGAGCCACACATGCCAGGGCCTTTGAAAATATTCTTGCCTGCAGCTGTTAGTTGTTCCTTGCAGGCTGTGCATAGAGGCTGATTCTTCCAGTCACTTCCCAACTCAGCCCGGAGGTGCTGACTCCTCGAAGAGACAACCGTTGAGCAATTTCACTAATGTCTGTGGATTCATCAAGAGCCAAGGAAAATGACTTCAAAGCATTCACTGCCATTTTAAATTGACTATTAATGTTGCTGCTAGTGTCCTTAAGTTTTTTTTTTAAGTAGTGCGGATGCACTTTGACTTATTTAAGCATCCCCTAGAGAGTGTCCTTAAGTTGTAGGACAACTGTTTTCACCCAAAGGCTGATCCTCTTAATTTCATTTTCCCGGGACACACTTCTTGCTGCTGCAATCAAACACAAACAAGTCACAATAAGTAAGTAGCTTTCCTGTCTTGGTGAAAAAACGACCCACTTGGAAGTTTAATTCGTTTACCTCGTTCTTTTAATTTTTGTGAAGAAATTTGCCTATGGAGAATAGTGTCAGTGGTAGGTGCTTAGTCCGGTAATGTCGACTAGCTGTAGTGTCATTGCATAATGATCTTTTGCCATCCAATTTGATGACAAAATAATCCACTCTCCACTGTGCCTTAAAAATGTAACATTCATAGTTTACTTAAAATTTAAAAAAAATTTTATTTTTTAAAATCGAGGTAACATTGCTAATATCATTCTATATAAATTTCAGGTGCACGACATCATCATTTGATGTCTGCGTGCTCTACTGGGTGCTCATGGCGGAAAGCCACGTGTCTGTGCATCATACATTCGACCTCCTACCCACTTTGCCTCCCCTACCCCCTTGCCCCTCTGTTAACCACCATTCTACTCTCTGTATCTATGAGTTTGTTTTTGTTTTGTTTTATTCATTCATTTGTTAGTTTTTTGTTACATATTCCTCATGTGAGGAAAATCATGATTTTTGTCTTTCTCTGTCTGACTTATTTCCCTTAACACAATGCCATCTGGGTTTATCTGTCTTGTCACAAATGGTAAGAGTCCATCCCTTTTCGTGACTGAGTGATATTCCATTATGTACATGCACCACACTGTTATCCATCTATCTATCGACAGACACTTAGGTCATTTCCATACCTTGGCTATTGTAAATAATGCTGCATTGAACATAGGACTACATATATCTTTTCAAATTAGTGTTTTCATATTCTTTGGATAAATACCCAGGAGAGGAATTGCTGGATCCCATGGTAGTTCTATCCTTAATTTTTTGAGGAACCTCTGTACTGGTTTTCATTGTGGCTGCACCAATTTACAATCTCACCAACAGTGCAGGGGATTCCCTTTTCTTTACATCCTCACCAACACTTGCTATTTCCTGTCTTAAAAAATTTTTTTAATCCCCGAGGACATGCGTAGAGAGAGGGGAAGGGAAGGAGGAAGGGAGGGAAAAACATCAATGTGAGAGAAACATCGATCGGTTGCCTCTCGCACGCGCCCTGACCGGGGACCAGACCCACAGCCCAGGCATGTGCCCTGACCAGGAATCGAACCCAGGACCTTCGGTTTATGGTATGAGACTCCAATTAGCTGAGCCACACTGGCCAGGGCGTTGCTTGTCTTTTGGATGATGGCCACTCTGACAGGTGTGAGGTGGTCTCTCACTGCAGTTTTGATTTGCATTTCCCTCATGGTTCGTGATGTTCAGAGTTCACTTTTCTTGTTTTGACATGATACGCATGCCCTGTTGATAAGCAAAAAAAATAAAATGAAGGTTGCAGTAGTTCAGGATGGCGGCCCTTGAAATGCTGAGTGATGACCACCCCACGGAGTCATACGTGTGCTGAGCGGCCTTGTGAAGCTCTGTTGCCACTACTCAACTCGGCGTTTCAGTGCGAAAGCAGCTGTAGACAATACAAATATAAATGAATGTAGTTGTGTTTTAATAAAACTGCGGACACTGAAATTTGAATTTTATATTTTCACGTGTCATGTAATGTCTAAAGCAATTTCCCCACAACCATCGAAAAATGTATAAACTATTTTTAGCTCACAGGTTTTTGCAAAAAGGAGTGTGTTGGATTTTGTCTGTGGGCTGTAGTTTGCTAACACCTGGTGTACCTCATAGGGTTGTGAGAATTTATGTTGCTTAACACACATAAAATCACGCCATCTCTGAATGAATGTGTTAGCGTCTGGGTTTTTTTTTTCTCATGGGGGTGTATTGTCACAGGTGTTTGGTGACTCCTGGGTGTGTGTTCTTTGTGTTTAATGTTTTTCCTCTTGTCCGTGGATGTTGTTTTTATCCTATTTATCTCCATTTATTATGGGAGAGGGGTGTGCCATCAGGGCGTTTTCTGGGCAAAGAGGCACTGGCTTTTGCAAGCCTAAGTGCCCAGTGAAGGGCCCTGTGAGCAGATGCCTGTGCCAGCCTGGCCTGGCACAGAGGCAGGCGTGGGGGGCGAGCCGACCTGCCCCGCTCTTCCTTATCTAGGACCCGCTAATCCCGCCGATGGTCCGGGACTCTGCCGGCCGCCTTTCCTCGCCCGGGGTGGGGGGGCCCGCGTCCGTTTTCTCGGATGTCCTCTTCTGTGCGCCTTGTAGGGTGTGATTCCCTGCGTCAGTCCACTCGAGTGTCAGCTGCCTCCCTTCTTCCAGAGATTCCACCTGGTTAATCCTCCGCCTTGTTTTCCACGCTGTTATGATGTATTCCTTTTGTTTAAGGCGCTGTGTTTTTCATGTACATACTTTCCTTTTGGTTCTTTTTTTCAGTTTCTATTTCTCTGAGATTTCCTACTTATACATTGGGGGCATATTTGCCTTTATATCTTTGAGGATAAAGTGTAGTTGTTTTAAAACCTGTGCGATTTCTAACAGCTTGGTCTTGGGGATCTGCCAGCATTGCTTGTCTTTCTTCTTATGTATGGGTCACATAGTCCTGTTTCTTCATATGTTTAATAATTTTCGATTTTTTTGGAAGTTGTGAATGGTATGCATTGTAGAGCGTATGGATTCTGTCATGTTTCTCTGCAGAGGCTTTTTCTTTCTTTTTTTTCTTTTAAAACAGGGTGTAAACACTGTGTCTCTGATGTAGGCAGCAGCTGAAATCTCTTTTCAGGCTGTTTAACCTTTGCTGGGCTGTGTGGAATGGGCCTGCACATGTGTAGTTCAGGGGTCGTTCAGAGATTTTGGTAGAGTTTAGATGCGGAACTTGGGGCCCTCTTCTCTGGCTTTTTTCTGTTATGATTTCCTCCCTTTCCAGCCTTTGTGCTCTCCGCTTGTGTGATCATGGTGTGGGTGGCGTGGCCTGCTGCTTTTAAGTTAGTAAATTATAGCTTTAGCAAGGTGGGAGGGAGACCCTGTAGACTGAGAGAAGGAACCTCTCTTGATAAAGACACTAGTGAAGGGATGGCTCCAGTGAGTATGAAAGCGTGTCCCTGTAGTAGGTAGCATGGGGGCCAAGCTGACTGAAATTTAAATATTAGAAAGAAATGTGATTGTGCCCCTGGTCATTCGTAAGGCATTTCCTGGGCTTGAGCTTTCACTCCATCTCTCCATGGATCCCGGTGTTCTCAGACTCCAGAGAGCTGCAGCTCTGAAGCATCCAAGCCTTCCCCAAGATGTTTCGATGCACAGGACACACACATGCACACACATGTGTGCACATAGGCACTCACAGATAAACATAGGCATGTGCACACACTGAAATATGACTTACTTGGTACTGAAAAGAACACATAGCCAGTAAGTAGATGAAAAGATGCTTATCTTCACTAATAGCCAAGTGCAAATAAAAACAACATTGAAATATTTTTGCCTTTCGAATTGGCCAAGATTAAAAAGACTGATAATGTGTACTGTTGATAATGTGTACAGGCATTCTTACACTTCAGGGGGGAGTAGAAGTTGGTGCAATTTTGGAGGGTTACTTGGTGGTATCTACTGATATTTTAAAATTTTCATTTATTCACTTTTAGAGAGAGGGGAAGGGAGGGAGAAAAAGAGAGGGAGAGAAACACCTGTGTGTGGCAGACACATTGATTGGCTGCCTCTTACATACCACTGACCGG
The DNA here is from genome assembly GCA_004026545.1 of Mormoops blainvillei. NCBI lineage: Eukaryota > Metazoa > Chordata > Mammalia > Chiroptera > Mormoopidae > Mormoops > Mormoops blainvillei. The sequence goes on along the minus strand of PVJD01004801.1, from coordinate 35,804 downwards.
GAACCTGACCGCAACCCAGGCATGTGCCCTGACTGGGAATCAGACCACTGACCTTTCAGTTTGCAGGCCGGCAGGCACTCACGCCACTGAGCCACACTAGCCAAGGGTGTATTGATGTTTTAAAATGCTGAACCTTAGACCATAATTCCACCCTTAGCAAGTACTCATTCTGGTGATTAAAGATCCATGCCCAGAATTGTTCGCTACCTTCATTTAAAATAGCATACATAGCACTGGCTGGTGTGGCTCAGTCCTCTGGGTGTTGTCCAGTGAACCAGAAGTTCGTGGGTCTGATTCTGGGTCAGGGCACATGCCTGGGCTGCGGGTTCAGACCCCAGTTGGGGTGTGTGCAAGAGGCAACTGGTAGATTGTTTCTCACATCGATGGTTCTCTCCCTCTCTTTCTCTCTCCCTTCCCCTCTCTCTGGAATCAATAAAATAAAATAAAATAAAATAACGTATATATTCTTGAAACTAATATAATGTTATATGTCAATTATATCTCAATAAAAATTCAAATAGCGTATATAGGCAACAATCCGCATGGCCACTGGCAGGATTATGAAGCCATAGGACATACTACCATTAAAGGCGTGAGGTAGGTTTTGTGCTGACGGAAAAAAGCATTGAAAATAGGCAGAGGAATATGGAGGCTGCGGAGCTCAGAGCGCAGTATGAGTCCATTAAAAACGTGCGTTTGAGCTGAGAAATGCCTGGAGGGACTGGTGCCCACCCTCTCACAGGGCCCACCTGCGGGCGAGATAAAAGGCAACTCCCATTTTTTCTTTCCTCCAGTCTTGTTTGTTTTTCTTTAACTGAGACTGCATTATGTGATGTTTAACACCCTCTCCACCCCCAATTGCTCACAGACTGCCTTAGCTGGAGAGCAGTCTGCACCCCTGGTCTCAGAAAAACCTAGAAGAGGCTGAGGCCCCCTGCTCTTTGCCCGGCCAAGGTCCTGGCCTCCTGGGACTAATTTCATGCGTCTCAGTGGTACTTCTTAGGAGGAAGACGCTCATTCGCCAGTCAATGGATAAGATTCCAAAATCCATGTCCGGCAACCTTCAGGATCACAGGGAATGAAAGTCGTCCCAGTTCATCATTCCCGGGTTTGTGATTAGTGGTAGCAGTGACATCTCAGCCCCGCTTGGGATAACTGTTCCACTGTGCGCTCGTGGTTTTGGACGTGGGCGGCCTGAATCAGCCTGTCGTGTGAGGCGCACGTCACTGGTTGGTGTGCTTATCTCTTGAATCAAGCTGAGGGGCTTTACTGTGAACACAACAGGGACTGTCCTTGCAATGGGACCCAGCAGATGCATCAGGGAAGGTGAGTTTGCAATTGGAACTTCCTAATCACTCAATCCGCGTGAGCTTCAGAGGCAGGGGGTGGGTGGGCAGCCTGCCTTTCCTGGGCCCCAGGAAGAGCCTGCGCATGAACCTTAGGAAAGGGCTGTCTGGGAGCTCCACCTCCTCTGGTGTCCTTGCTTGAGTATCTCCCAGAGACAGCAGGTTGGCAGTGCTGGCCGTAGGATGACAGACTGCCATTTCCAGGCCTGTGGGGGTTGTGAGTGCCACTGCGCAGAGGGAAAGGCACTGTGTTTGTCAGGCAGAGCTTCTGATTATGAAAGACGCTTTGCTTCCTTGCCGACTGAGCTGACCTTTGCTGGGCAGGGGACACACAAGTGAGTGCGAGTGAGAATCCCAGTGCTGGATGGTCCCCGCTGTAACGGCCGTGGGTGGAGATGAGGTCCAGGCCCGGGGGTTGGTATTTCCTCCAAATCCCCATGTTTTGGGGGGCTTTGAGGGCAGAAGAGGAGCTGGGAGTCTGGGGATATCCGCCCTTGGAGCTAGCGGTGGGACAGCTGGTGAGGTTGAGATTCCAGAAGGAGGATCCGTCTGTTCAGCTGAGCAGAGGAAGGGGAGGAGAGGGTCCTTGCTCAGGTAGTGTCTCAGAGCACCCTTCCCAGGTGCGCAAAGCATTACCGCCGGGCAGAAGCAAGGGCAGCTTCTGCAGAGAGTTTCAGGGTGCATTTGTTGAACGAATAGAATGGGCGCAGGGGACACAACATAAATCAGCTCCTTGCCCCAGAGGAGCCTGAGGAGGGAGGCTGCCAAGGGGCAGTGAGGGCAACTGGAGAAGGGTACAGGCAGAGGAGGGGTGGTATGTCTCCTCGTTTAACCTCCAAGCCCCACAAAGGGAACTATGTCAACACCCGTGTTCTAGCCCTTTCCCATAGCTACGGCCTGCCTCCCTGTTCCTGTTGTGTCTGAGTGGGGAGGGGGATTGGGGCGCTCCGGGAGGGCTTCATGAAAGAAGGGGCATGTTATGGGGAAGGAGGCCAGGCAGAGGGGACAGCGTAAGAGAAGGCCAGGAGGTAACCTTGGGAAGCTCAGGTTTCTAGAGCAGACCAGTCGGCACCGCTGGGCTCCCTAGGCTCCTCTCTGCCTCTCTGTGCTCCTCGGACTTCCATCCTCAGCCCTCCCCTCCCCCCGCCCTGAGGCCCTTCCTGTCTGTGCCCTTGTCCGCCTGAGGCCCTTCTGGGTCCAGCCCTTACCTCTCCCATAGCTCCTGTCTGGAGTGTCCACGTTTCCCAGGCATGGGCTCCCCAGATGGAGCTGCCCCTCCCGCTCACCCTTCTCCTCCTCCAGCCTTCTCTGCCCCCTCACTGGACTCTGGTCAGCTGCCTCGATCTCTCCGGCTCCCTGCCCTTCTCCACCCGCTCTGCACCCCCCAGAGAAAGCCCAGTGTCCTCAAGCGCTTTCTGCCCAACAGCATCTGCAGTTCCTCTCTGTGCCAGGGTGGCCCACAGGCACTTGTGTGGCCCACAACGGGAGTTGGCTTCTGCTCCCATTTCTGGCTCCATTTCCTAGCATTGTCCCCTGGTCCCCCAAGTTCCAGCGATTTTTCGGCAGCCAGCGTCTGAACTTACTCCTCCTTCCCAGCAGAGAGAAGACAGAAGATAAGTGTTCATTTAATTAGCAACTTCTACCTCATCTGCCTCTCTGTCCGCCAGCTTCTTGGGTGGGTGGGGACAATAACAGGGGATATTACTCCCTTCCCATGAAAAACAGAAAATGGACTCTGTGAAAGGGGACAGTAAGTGGCTGCAGTAATTGGTGTGAAGCCAACGGGGAGGGTGTGCCGTACGGCACCAAGGATCCCGGGCCTGCCCTGCCAGCCACCATGACAGGTCCACCTGCTTTGGCCTGGGACTCCACCTGGCATCAAGTGGGTGCTCAGGGTGTGAGGGGCCAGGGAGGTGAGGGGCTGCGTCTGTCTGGAGACATGCCCCTGGCCTGGCAGTGTCTGTGGGTCCTGAGGCAGGGACCCAGCATGACTTTGGAATGGGCCAGGGGACCGAGGCCGGCAGGCTGACTTTGGCCCTGGGGCGATGGGGGAGATCAGGCTCTGGGAAGCTGCCGGAATGGTTGTGGACTGATGGCCTTATCCATTGGCCTGATAGGGGAGGGGCAGTGCTGGGTAGTGACATCAACCAGGCTCCCCAGCGTGACTAGAAATGTTAGGGGCAGCTCTGTCCCTAGGGGGTGGACACTGGCTTCTCCTGCTACCCTCACAGCCGTATGGAGACTTGGTGTTGTCTGAGCTGTGATTAGGCCTCCTTGGTGTCATCCCAGTGCCTCTTACGGGACCAGGGAGTATACAGGGGGGGAGGGGCTTTCTGTACCTGGCCCAGTGACTATTGTCAAGGATGGAGGTGACCCTGCCTCGGTGTTGTCCCTCCTCACACTGCAGCAGTGGCTGTCCCCCTGGGGCCTGCGGCCTGCTGTGCCTGAGCTCCCGGTGCTCACTCTGACCCCGTCTTCACGCGCCCCTGAGAGTGAGCTGTTGTCAGGTGGCTCCCCCTCTCCAACTGGTAACTGCTGCAGGAGGGCCAGATGCTCCAGGACTGGGGCTGTGGCTAGTGGTGCTAGGTGATCCTTCATTCTAGGGACAGGTGAGGTCTTCTTGGTCTTAACAGGGGCCTGTGTTGCGGGGACATACATAGACTGCCGGGGACATGGGGTGGGGTTGGAGTGGTGTCTGCTGCCTGGTGTGTGCTGAAGTCTGTGTGCATGTCTGCTTCGTTGCTCCCTTATCACCCATCGGGCTTGCATAACCAGGCTGACCCTGCTTCCTGCTGAGGAGCTATCAGTGCACCATCTGGAGCTGCAAATGGGGTGATAGGGCATCAGCAGCTTGCCTGCAGCACCCAGGCACTTTCTAACCCCTGTCTCCAGCTAACCCCTGGCTCCCCCAGGGGTCCCGAGGTTTGGGCTTGCACCTCTGAACAGGGGTGTAACAGGCAGTTTAGGAAGTGCCTTCTGTTGCACGTACACCCCACTGCCACCCTCCCACGTCTTCCTGTGGCAGAACACTAGGATAGGTCTTTATTGAAGGAGATGAAAGGGAGAGAGGCTATGTCAGAAGTCAGCTGTGTGGCCCTTGGCAAGGCACTTCCCTTTCTTGGGAGTCGGCTCCCTGGTTGGTGAACAGGGACATTCTTCCTACCTCACAAATCTTGTGGGAATCCCAGTGGGTGATGCATGTTGCTGTCAGCACAGGGTGGGGCACCAAAGAGTTCAGGATGGGGCCTGGGCCCGGAGACAGGGGTCTAGGCTGGCAGAGGACACTGGTCCCAGAGAGGAGCCTACTGGGCAGACTCAGATGCATAGCTGATTCAGAGTCCAGGACCCATGAGGAGATCTGAGTGTGAGGGTGCCCTCCTGTGTGCTGTCACCATAAGTCTTTGTCAGGTCAACTGACCTGGTTGCTAATTATTGGTGCAGCTCAGAGAGTGGTGCCCAACTTCCTTCACAGGACACGGTGCATGTGTAGGTGGTGACCCACTCAGAACATTCTGTCGGGGGGCACTCCTTACAGGGAGGATCTCACGGGGAGCATCCCTTGGTGGGGGGTGCTCCTCACACACTGCCCCTCGGCCCCATCCCTTGCAGGTCGGACCTTGGAGAGTGAGGTCCTGGCGAGAGGGATGAGTACCTGGCTCCTGGCCTGCACCTGGCTCGGCCTGGGAGTCCCGGTGCCGGGGGAAGGAGGAGGTGAGGGCATTGGTCACTGGGTGAGATGTGGGGCTGGGGTGGGGGTGGGGGCAGTGCTGTGGGGCAGGGTTGTCCTCTGCCAAACTCCACGGGGGAGGGTTTGGCTGGAACTGTGCTAGGCCCTGTCCTCCATGGACCAGCCTGGACTATAGTCCCACCCATGTACCTTGGGTCAGACAGAGCCCATCGCCCTCTGGGCCTGCCAGGTTTGCCCTTGATGAAATCTCCTGGTATTATTCTTTGGGGACTGCCCTGTTAGGGTGTCAGCTTCCAGGCCTCCCCCTCCCCTAGTCCTGCCCTGAAGCAGCCGCTGTGGGCTCCCAATGGTCACTGTCCCCAGGGCCAGGGGCTGGAAGTTTCACCTGCCTCACCAACAACATCCTCAGGATTGACTGCCACTGGGCTGCCCCCGAGCCGGGCCAGGGCCCCAGCCCCTGGCTCCTCTTCACCAGGTGAGGCCGGAGGGCCAGGCTCCCCTGGGCAGAGGGCAGCGGTAAGGATAGGGTCCCCGTGATAGCAGCAGCAGGGGCCCGGCTGGTGCGGGAGCTTCTCGGCGCTGACTCACAACCCTTTCTAGCAACCAAGAGCCGCACGGCAAGCACAGGTGTGTCTTTGGGGCCAGTACGTGCACCCTGGTGCTACCGCTCGAGGACATTCTTACGCCTTTCGACAGCTTTACCATCACTTTGCACCGTCACATCTCTGGGAAGGAGCAGGTCAGCCTGGTGGACCCCCAGTACCTGCCCCGGAGACATGGTGAGGCCTGGGGCGGGGTGCCTTGGCTGGGAATGTCCTGGCTGCCTAGGTGTTGTGGGCAGGGCCCTGCGGCCTGTCATCTGCACGCCCAGTGAGTGCTCTTGGTCCCTGCCAAGAGAGATCCAAGGCTGGGATCCGACTGGGCCCGGGATGGGGGGTGGGGGTGGAGGGGTGGCGGGGGCACCCACCAGTTGCTGGAGGAGCGGGGTTTCAGACGATGAAGATACAGGCCTTGGAGTTGGGGCCTGGACGGCAGCTTGAGTCATTTGAAGTACAGTTCAGTCACCGCAGGAAGGAGCCCAAAGAGACGTGGGGAAAAACCTTCAACGGCAACTTAGGAAGGAAAGGGAAGACAAGCTTTGAGAATCCCCTTGTTTGGCTGGAGGGGCTGGAAGAAGCCATTGCTGTCCTGTGCCACCTGGGGCTTCTCTGGACCAGCCTCCCAGTGAGGCCCCTGGGCTGACAGGGCCTTGACCATGGCCTCGCGGGAATCTTTCAGACCCCACGCCTTGGCCATGCTGACAAACACACTCTCAGGTGGCCTCATTCTGTTTCAGTGAAGCTGGACCCTCCCCCTGACTTGCAGAGCAATGTCAGCTCTGACTCCTGTGTCCTGACCTGGAGAGTCAGTCGTGGCCTGGAGCCACTGGCCTCGCTGTTGAGCTACGAGCTGGCCTTCAAGAGGCAGGAGGAGGCCTGGGAGGTAAGGCTTGGGTTAGCTGCCTTAGCGCTTTTCTGCCTCCTGGGAGCGGCCGCCCAGGGCCAACAGGGAGGTGTCGACTTGGAATTAAGAGAAGGGGAGGTGAATGGAGCCAAGAGTGTGTGTGTACAAGCATGCACGTGTGCTTCCACGCATGAAGCCCAGGTGCGTCTGCGTGATCGTACGTGTGCCTGTGCGTGATCGTGTGTGTGCATGTGGCATGGGGAGCGTGACTGTGTGTGCGCGACCATGTGTGTTTATACATGTGAGTGCTTGTAGGGCTGCCTCTGTGTGCGGGTGTGGTGAGGGCGAGCGTGTCTGTGTGTGTGGGTGTGAGCGTGCACACAGGGAGATGTGTGTAAGTGTGCGCCTTTGGATATGTGTGCGCACGTGGGTAAGTGTGCCCTCGAGGATATGGCTGCATATATGTGAGTGTGATGAGTGTACCCCTGTGTGCGTGCGCACGTTCTCAAGGACCGACAGACCTTGTCTCGCTCTCAGCAACTGCTCACTGTCTTCAACTTCGTAGTGGGCCCGGCACAAGGGTCACATTGTTGGCGTGACCTGGCTTGTCCTCGAAGCTGTCGAGTTGGACCCTGGCTGCCTCTACGAGGCGAGGCTGCGCGTCCAGATGGCCACCCCGGAGGGTACCGTGGCAGAGGAGGAGCGCTACGAGGGTCAGTGGAGTGAGTGGAGCCAGCCCGTGTTCTTCACCGCTCCCTGGAGACCAGGTGGGTGCTTGTGGCTGCCGCCCTGGGGGTCTGGTCGGGCCTCCCTTCCGTGTTCGCGGCACCCTCCCACGCACTCACTTCCCGGGACCCATCCCCGAGGCAGTTATGCCCCTGTTGACCACGCCGCCTTGGAGACCAGCGGTGTGTGACGAGGAAACAAGCACCCGCTGGGCTTGTGCTTCTCAGGAGCCCCAAGCCCGGGCCTGTGGCCGGGAGTGAGCGCCGCCCGGGGCTGCACCGCAGGGCCTCAGGGGGTGCTGGCTGGCCCTTGGGCACAGAGATGAAGGGAAGGTCTGCTGCCCCTGATGGCTTTGCAGATGGGGAAGGTGAGGCCCAGGTTGGGTGTGACTCACCCAAGGTGCTTGAGCAGGTAGGCCACACACCTCCAAGGCCCTGACAAACCCTCCGCACAGCCCCAGGGCACCCGTGGGGGTGTCTTCGCCATGCGGGTCTGGAGGACCATCCTGGGGCTGAGGCTGCTCACAGCTCTGGGCCCTTCCTGCCCACAGGCCCCCTGGTCACACCTCTGGGGCAGCCCAAGAGCACCCTTGTTGCTGTGTCCATCTTTCTCCTGCTGACCAGCCTGACCTACCTCCTGTTCAAGCTGTCGCCCAGGTCGGTACCCAAGGGCCGTGTGCGCGTGGCCGTGTGCGTGTTCGTGAATGTGCTGTCGTATGTGTGTGTATGTGTGTGCGCATGTGTGTGTGTCAGCGTACGCGGTAAGTGTGGTGCCCGGGGCCCAACCAGCAGCTGCGCCCCCTGTACTCCTTCCCTCCTCCCCGTCGCGTCCTGCATGGGGTGGGGTTTTCAAGCCTCTGCCTTGGACAAGGGGGGACGTTCCAAGCTACCTGGTTTTGGGGGGCAGTGGGACCCAAAAGAACCGCGGAGGGACCCAAAGTCATGGGGACCAAGTTGCCTGAGGCTCTTGCCTTCAGCCTCTAGTGGCGCTTGGTGGTTTGCTTACTTGGTAACGCATTCTATCAAAACACAGTTTTGGGTCTCGGGGTGCACGGGACCCTGTTCTTTGCTCTGGTGGATGCCTCAGAGAACAAGATGGACACAGTGGCCCTCCTGAAATAAGCCATCACACGTGTCAGGTTATGAGAAAGGGTACAGGGCCCCATCAAGGAGAGGAGCCCACACGACACGAGCCAGGTGTGGACGCGAAGCAGAGAGGATGAGCGGAGGTCGGACAAAGAGAGTGATGGGGTGGGCCAGTGGTGAGGAAGAGGAGTGCTGGGTGGGGCCTGAGGGGCGGGGCCGGGCAGGTAGCGGAGGGCGCAGGCTCGCCCTTGGAGCGAAGGAAGGCGCCCGAAGTGTGTTAAACGGTGTGTGAGTGACATGCTTTATATTTTGACATCGCATTGTTGAGGTACAAAGGGATGGAGAAAGATCTGCTGAGAGGCCAGTGGTGGTGTCGAGGGAGAGGCTATTGGGCTTGAACCGGTGAAAGAAGTAAAGATAGAGCAAAGTGGAGGGAAGTTTTCAGAGTCTTAGGAAGAGAAACCGAGGGGATGTGTGGGCAGAGGAGATACGATCGGTGACTCCTGATGTTGCCCCTAAGGTGGGGAGCCAGAGGGTCCAGGCCCTAGGGGAGGATGGAAAAGTTGATTTGGACCTATTGGCTTGGCACCCCTTGCCACGGCTCCCCTTGCCACGTCTCGGGGGAGGGCCAGTGGGCCCCGGGCAGGTGGATCTGGTTCTCAGGGAAAAGTCAGGTGGGGAAGGGAGTTGCCACCTGCCTGCAGATGACACAGCCGGGGTTCCTGGAGGTGCTGGCTTCCTCTGCGAGCTGAGATCGCAGCTGGTCCCCCACCCCTGATCCCCTGACCTCACCATCGCAGCTCGCCCTGTAGAGGACACATGTCTTGGTATAAGTCAGTTTCATGGGGTCATTAGCCAGGGAGGCCACAGGGCGCCAGGCGTTGGGTCTTCCCCTGAGGGTAGGTGTGCCCTGGTGAGAGGAGAGAGCGTGGCGGCAGCGCAGAGTGGGCAGAGCTGGGTACCTGCTGGTTGGAAGGGAGCTGAGTTCCCTGCAGGGACCTCACGCTTCCTGGAGCTGGGCCTCTGGAGGAGCCTCTTCTGAGGAGGCTCTGACAGTCCTCCCTGGGCCTCAGGGTGAAGAGAACCTTTTACCAGAACGTGCCCTCTCCAGCGGCGTTCTTCCAGCCTCTGTACAGCGTGCACAACGGGAACTTCCAGGTGCGTGCACTGGCCACTCTAGGGGGTGGGGGGCAGGGCAGGGGTTGCCCAGATATCTGTCCTGCTCAGGATGTGGGCTCTTGGTGAGTGCTGGGGTGAGCATGGGGACCTTTCTCAGTGCTTTGAGCTTTTTTGGTATATATAGTGGATTTAAATTTACACACACTGTCCCAAATGGGCAAAAATTATTTTCTGTTGCTCATTTCCTTTTGTTCTTGTGTCTCTAATTCCACTGTTGATAGGAAAAAAAGTAGTAAACTTTCTATGACATTATCTGTCTCTTCTGGTTTGCAGCAACCCCTTTGAGGTAAATGGTCAGTTCAGGGTGCAAATGTCAGGGGCTCTCTGCACCTGCCACGTCTCACCCTTCCTTCATCTCTGAAGGTGCCTGTGTCTGCTGGCTGTGGGGAGGGTCTCTAGTGCTTGAGCCAATCTTGGGGCCCTTGCCGGTCCCTGGGCTGCTGCTCTGGTGGCCACTGCGGAGCACCTGACTCTTCCCGGTCGTCCTGGGCAGCACATTGCTACTTTGGGCGATGAGTAGACTCCACCTTTTCCCCTTTGCGGAACCCTAGTGGATCGCCGTAGAGCAAAGGCAAGTCGAGAACAACCTGGAGGGTGTACCAGGGCCTCTGCACAGACTGTTCCGCTCCTTGCGGGTCTGGTAGGCCTTGACCCCTGGCAGGAGGACAGGTGGGGGAGGGGGCGCTCCCATGGGTGGTCTCTGGTTTCCACCCTCTCAGGCCCGTCCCTTTGGGCAAGAGGCGGGGGGCATTGCTTCCGGGAGTCCACAGACCAGGGTTTCCCAGTGCTTCCCCTCGGGAGGGCGCAAGGCTCCTCTCGGCCCTGCCCCTTGCTCTCTCAGCGGTGGCCTAGCTTTCAAGATTGTTGTCCTAAAGTGTCATTCGCAGCTTAAAGCTGAGCACTTGGTCCTTGGTGGAGTCCACTTCTTTTCCCAAGGATGTGGATGTGACAAGTCCCTGTGGCAGCTATGACAAAGGCTGAGTGGGACAAAGATTTTAACTGCCCCTGGGCTGAGTCACCCTCAGGGTTACTTGGAACCCACAGGCCGGCGGTGGTGGAGCCATGCGCCTGCTCTCCGAGGGAGCCCGACAGCGATGGAGGATGTGGTGTGTGTGGTGCATGTGGTGGGGACTCCCAGTCCCAGCCAGGAGTGGCTTCCTTTTGGAGGCCGGGGCCTCCTGTGGCCCCACGGAGGGGCCGAGTGGGCCTGCCTCAGCCCAAAGGCTCCAGCCCGGATAGCCTCTCCCGTCTTCAGTGTGTGTGCGAGAGCGTGTGAGTGGGGTCGGGGTGAGCTCTGTAGCTGCTGGAAGTGCCCGGAGCAGCCCTCAGAAGTTTTTCTCGGTCCTTGGCACCTGTCCCCATCTGTACCCTGTTTCAGGCTGCTGTGAGCATCAGACCCTGTGCTGGGAGAGCAGTGATGGGCCTGAAGGGACTTGGGGTTTCATGCGGAGACTGGGCTGGCACATGGGGGGACAACAGAATGTCTCAGGCACAGGTGTTACATGGCCTCTGGACATGGGTATCTGGAGGGCTTCCTAGAAGTGGGGTGAGTTCCCCTGCTGCCCCCAGGGTGAGTCCTGAACATGCCACCTGATTTCCCATACTCTGTTCCAGACCTGGACGGGCACTCACAGAGCTGGTGTGCAGCTGAGCCAGGACTGTGTCGGTGCTGCCCCGGGAGCCTCGGAGCCCAGTGTCCGGGAGGCCATTGCGTTGCTTACCTGTGACCCGGTGGATCCCTGGCCATTTGTGGGCCTGGAAGAGGAGGGCACTGTCACTGGCCTCCCAGAAGATGTGTTGTCAGCGGCCCTGGAGTGGGCAGGGCCGCCACCTGCCTACCTGCCACAAGAGGAGTGGGTCGCTGTGAGCCCCAGCCGGCCAGCACCCCCACAGACAGGGGGCAGTAGCAGTGACTACTGTGCCCTGGGCTGTTATGGGGGGTGCCACCCCTCACCTTTCCCAGGGAACACGGAGAGTTCTGGGCCCATCCAACCCTTGGCCTGTGACCTTTCCCGTGACCAGCAGAGCCCGGATGTCAGGCAAGGAAGTAGCCCTCTGGGAGCTGGTCACCATCAGAGGCAAGACCCTGGTGAACAGGCAGCATAAGGACCTCCGGGGTGTTTTCTGCCCTCCTCTCCTTGGCAGGCGGTGGGCTCAGTCCTGAAAGCTCTGGAGCCCTGACTTGGCCAGCTGCATCACGTCCATTTTGGGGAAAATGGGCTAAAGTCCCTGGAGCTGACCCTCCTGAAGAGTGCTGCGTGCCCAGTGGCCAGGCGTCCCGCTGCACGGAGGCAGGAGGCCCCTTCTCCCTCCTTTCTACCTAGCACCTGGGGCGGGGCCTCTCCCCTCAGCATCCTGCCCACCAGCCTGCCCACCCCCACCACTTCCTTCCCTCCCCGCTTTCTGGCTTGACCCCAGGCCCCTCTGAGAAGAGGGCCTGCTCTGCCCTCACCCTTTTAAATGGCCTGCCTGGGCCCGGGGGACACTGGTGAGCTGCTGTGACCAGGCCGAGTGTCCTCATTCTGCACCTTCCTGCGGTACCTGTTGCTGAGATTAAAGACATTTAGTAGCTGTTCCAAACTGCTGATGGCTGGGAGAGGGGCCCAGACGAGGGTGAGGATGTGGGGTCTGCCCATCCCTGGGCTTTCTGGGCTCTTGGACCAGCAAAGTGGAGGCTCAGTGACCAGCTCCGCGTGAGGCCAGCTCCTGCCCTTCCTTGACCTCATCCTGTCATGCGCCCCATGAGGCTGAGAGCTGTGGCCAAAGTCAGGGCTGGAAGTGACCACCCAGCAGCGGCCTTGGCTTGTGCAGGGCCAAGCCTCTAACCCCCACACCTGTGGAGAAGTGGTGGACAGAGCAGAGGGCGCCTGCGTCTGTCTCCTGGGGCTGCCGTAACAAAGTGCCACAAACTAGGTGGCTTAGGACAAGAGAAATTTGTTGTCTCTTGGTTCTGGAGTCTGAAGTCAAGGTGTTGGCAGGGCCATGAAGATGCTGGGGAAGATCTGTTTTAGGGCTCTCTTCAGCTTCTGGTAGTTTCTCGGCTTGGGACAGCATAGTGCCAACCTTTTGGTGTTTTCCTTGAGGGTGTGTGTCCAAATTCCCCCTTTTTATAGCAACACAATCATAGTGGATTAGGGCTGAGCCAAATGATTTCATCTTGACCTGGTCATCTAAGAAGACCCTATTTTTATAGAAGGCCACATTCACAGGTGCTGGGGATTAGGACTTCAACATATGAGTTTTGGGGGAACACAATTCAACCTGTAACAGTGTCTCTGCATCTGTCAGCGATCCCCACCCCCCTTGATGACTCAAGACACTGTGGTCCCTTCAAGGGCAACCCCCGTCACTCTTACTGGGAGCCTTAGGACAGAGACCCTGTTCCACCTGGTTGCTGGCCTTGGGGCGGGCGCCGGGACCATCTACCAGGTGAGGGCTGGGACGAAACTCTAACGGAGGTGGAGGTGCTCAAGTTTTGAAAGTAGGATACAATGGAGGCCTGTCTCTCTCTGCGTGCCTAGTGTCTGTCTCTCCAGTGTCCCCCGTGGCTTGGGCAGAAAAAAACCCACAACAATTATAGCTCTAGGTCCTCAAAGGAAAAGACCCCTGTGGCTCAGACAGGCATCCCCCACCTCTCTGTGGGCCTGTAGAGCCCCCGAGGTTTTGTGGGGAGCCTCAGCCGAGGCAGATCCTGGTCGGCAGGGGTGAAACAGGACACAGAATGTACCTTTAGTATCCAGAGAGCCGGAGGGGTATGGGAGGAAGTGAGGTGCAGGCATCCTCAACTCTAACCAAGCATAAAAATACTACTGTGAGTCCACTTCGTGGAGCTGATCCCCAGGGAGCCCCAGGCTGGTATATTTATAATAGTATCTGCGTGGCTCATGCAGCTTCACATGGGACCTGGGCCACCTGCACGATCAGACAAATGACCCCCACAGCTGGGATGCCTTTCCTGTGTGGCTGGGGACAGTGTTCATGTGCTTCATACACTTTCCCTGGAGACCCGACAACTCCTGGCTGGAACCTAAGTGTGAAGCCACTTACAGGCTGTATGATCCATTCTAGCTGAGTCACGCCTGCCCCTTCAGTCCATGGGCCTAACAATACTTCCCAGAGTTGCTGTAAGTTCACCTGAGCCAGATGCCAACACACCATGGTGCTCTGAAAACACTCATTCCCCCTTACTGCGATGAGACAGCCCTCGGAAACCACATGCCGAGGCCCGCCGAGCAGCAGAGGAAAGGTCAAAAGGCCTGTGAGCCTGACGAGGGACTGGCGATCGCGGGGTGTCTGCGGAGGGGTCCCAGAGAAGGCGACCTGGGGGGGAGTCGTGACACTGCTTGTGAGTTGGGGAGCTGAGTGAGCAATGTGGCTGGAGCACAAGTGTCCCAAATGTGGCTGGCTAGTCCCCGGGCAGCAGCTGGACCAAGGAGGGGCCCTGGAACGCCAGGCTAAGGGCTCGGTGAGGGGGGCGGAAGGCCTTGGGATGGTTTCTTTATTCTTTGTTTTCCAATGAGGTAAAATTCTCATCATATAAAAACCAACTGTTTTTTAAAAATCCTCACCCAAGGATACCCTTATTGATTTCAGAGAGAGAGGAAGGGAGGTGGGGGAGAGAGAGAGAGAGAGAGAGGGAGGCATTGATCAGTTGCCTCCTGTGTGCCCCTGAAACGTAGGTATATGCCCCGATCCGAAATCGGAACTGTGCGGCCCTTTGGCGCGTGGGATGGCGCACCAAACGATTGAGCCACCCGGCCAGGGCAACATCAACTGTTTTAAAGTGTACAATTCAGTGACGTTTAGTACATGTAGAATATTGTACAACCATCACCTCTATCAAGTTCCAAAAATTTTCACCACTCCCAGAAGGAAACTCCCTGCCCAGAAGCCGTCTCTCCCCAGTCTGTCCTCCCTCTGACCTCTGGCAATCTCTAATCTACTTTTAGTCCACATTCTGGATATTTCATATAAATGGAATCATATAATATGTGACACTTTGTGTTCAGCATCTTTCTTTTAGTATAATGTTTTTGAAGTTTGCCCACATCGAAGTATTGGTACCTCGCTCCTTTTTGTGGCTGGATATTGGGCGGGGCAGAAGTAGGTTTACAGTTGTTCATGTGGAATACTACAATAATTAATAAGCAATAATACAAGAATAAACTTTGTGTTCTGCGTACTCACCACTGCAAACTTACTTTTGCCCCATACTGTAACAGTCCGCTGTGTGGCCAGACCACATTTTGTTACCTGTTAATCTGTTGATGACCACTTGGGTTGTTCCCACCCTTTCACTGTTGTGAACAGCGCCGCCATAAACGTTCACGTACAAGTTTCTGTTCGAACACCTGTTTTCAATTCTTTTGTGTATATTCCTAGGAGTGGAATTGCTGGAACATACGGTGAATTCTGTTTAGTTCTTTGAGGAACTGCCAAACCATTTTGCACAGTGGCTGCAACATTTCACATTTACTTCGTTAATGTACTAGGGTCCCAATTTCTCCACGTCCTGTTTGTGCCCTTTTTTTTCGTAGTACCCATTCTAATTGTTGTGAAGTGATACCTCACCGTGGTTTTGATCACATCGCCCCGATGGTCAGGGATGTTGAGCATCTTTTCATGGGTTCTTTGTGCATCTTCCTTGAAGAAAAGTCTATTCAAGCTCTTTGCCCATTTTAACAGTTGGGTTGTTTCTCCTTTTGTTGGGTAGTTGGAAGAGTTCTTTATGTATTCTGGATACTAAACCCTTATCAAATATATGACTTGAAAATATTTTCTATCATCCTTAGGCTATCTTTTACTTTCTTGATAGCATCTTTTGATCCACAGAAGTTTCAAATTTTGATGAAGTTTAATTTATTTAATTTTTCTTTTGTTGCCTGTGATTTTGGTGTCATACCCAAGAAATCATTGCCAAATCTAGTCCCAATAAACACATGTAAAGGTGCTCAATATCACTGGTCATTGGGGAAATGAATGTCAGAACCACAGTGAGATATCACTTCATACTCATTAGAATGGCTATAATCCAAAAAGCAGGAATGAATTAGTTTTGAGGAGAATGCGGAGAAACTGGGACTCTTATGCGCTAATGATAATGAGAGATGATAGTGGCGGTGGTGGCACAAAGGTGGATGTACCCAATGCCACTGAACTTTATACTTAAAATGGTTAAAATGATAGCTTTTATAATGCGTATTTCACCACACATAAAAAATCTCCCTGAGAACTGGTCCTGAAGTGGTTCACACGTGATGGAAGGAGGCCTCGCCTTGCAGAGTGTGAAGTAGCCTTCCTGTTCACGCTGGCGCTATAGACCCTGAGCTTCTTCACATACACCCGGCATGATCTCCTCAACCAGAGGGAGTTCACTCTCACCTGCGCCATTTGTACCTCCTTCTATCGCCTTATTCCCCTAGTCAACTCACTCCCCAACCACGCTCAAGGAAATGACCATTTCTGTAATTTTTCTTTTTCCGTAGTGTCATACAAGTGGGATTTTGTGTAGTGTGTATCTATTCAAATTGGCTTCTTTGACTTAGTCATATGCACATAAGGCTCATCTACGTCTTTGCATGGCTTAATAGATCATTCCTTAAAAAATTTTTTTAATCCTCACTTGAGGGTAAGTTTTTTATTGATTTTAGAAAGAGAGGGTGGGGGGGGGAGAGAGAGAGAGAGAGGAAGGGAAACAGAGAAACACTGATCAGTTGCCTCCTGTACATGCCCCGCCTGGGGAGTGAACCTGCAATCTAGGCATGTGCCCTGACTGGGAATCGAACCCCCGAACTTTTGGTGTAGCGGTGATGCTCCAACCAACTGAACCACCTGGCCAGGGCCATTCTTTTTTAAAAAAATGGAATAGTATTCCATTGAACACTTTGTTATTTATTCACTTATTGAAGGATATCCTGGTCTTTAGAGTACTTCACTATTGTGAAGAGAGACGCCGTACATAATTGCATGGCGGTTTTTCCTTGGGTACAAGTTTTCAGAGCAGTCGTCCAAATACCTAGGTATGTGATTGTTGGCTTATATAATGAGACCATGTTTAGCTTTGGAAAAAAATCTGCCACACTGTGTTTCCAAGTGGCTCTACTGTTATGCATTCCACCGGCAATGAATGAAAGGTCCTGTTGCTACTATTTCTCCTCCTCCTCCTCCTTCTCCTTCTAAAATTTAGCCACTATAATAGACACGCACTGCTATTTCATTTTTGTTTTAGTTGGCTTTTCCCTTATGACAAGTGATGTGGGGCGTGATTTTGTATACTTATTTTTCATTTGTATATTTTATTTGGTGAGGTGTCTGTTCAGCTCTTTACCCGTTTTTAATTGGGTTGTTTGTCTTGTGAAGTTTTTTTCTCTTTTATTTATTCTAGGGAGAGGGGAAGGGGGGAGAAAGAGAGGGAGAGAATCATCGAAGTAGCTGAACCCCCAACCCAGGCATGACGGTGCCCGGCCAACTGAGCCACACCGACCAGGGCTACCATGGAAAGCTTTGGAGTTTCTTTGTATATTTTGCATAGAAGTCCTCCTTCAGATGAGTTTCCTAAATATTTTTTTCCCAGTTCATGACTTGTCTTTTCATTCTCTTAGCAGGGTCTGTCACAGAATGGACATTTTAAATTTTAATAAAGTCAACATCAGCGATTACTTTCTTTTATTAACTGACCGTAGATTTTATTTTTGCATTTTTGCATTTATGTCTATGAACTATTTTTAGTGAATTCTTATGTAAGTTGCAAAGTTTGTGTCGACACTCATTTTTTTTCCATCTGATTTCCAACTGTTCCGTCACCGTTTGTGGAACGGGCTTCCTCTGTCGGATTGCTGTTGTCCCTTCGACGAATTACTGGACTGCATTGACACGGGCCTATTTTTTTGGGTCCTCCTGTTCCATGTGTTTGTCGTCACCAATATCGCACTCTCTGCATTATTGTATTTTATGATAAACGCTTGGATCCAGATGTGTCCGTTCCTTAATTTCGTTCGTCAGCCTTATGTTGAGGAGTCCAGGTCTAGAAGCAGGTTGTCATTTTTCTAACCCGGCAGTTTGGTTGGGATTCCACTGACTCTACAGATCAACTTAGAAAAAAGAATTTTCATTTTAACACTATCGAATGTACTACTAAACGAGGAATATCTTTTGTATTCATTTATATTTTATATTTTATTTGATTTCTCTTAATCATGTTTCAATGTTTTCTCAATGCATACTTTGATATATTTTATTAGATTTATACTGAAGGACTTCAATTTATAGTATATTTATATAATATATATATCTTAGGCTACATGGGGGCATGTAGAAGTCATGGAGGTCACTTGGGAGACTGTGGGGGTATGAGGGTCACATAAGGGCCACATGAGAAACAGAAAGGGGACAACATAGGGGGCACATGAAAGCCATGTAAGGAGCACCTGGAGGCCAAGAGAAGGGCACATAGGAGTCCCCTGGGTGGCACATAAAGGGCACCTAGGGGCACATGGGGCCCACACTGAGTCCATGTGGGAAGAACCAAATGGAACAAGAGGGTCACATGAGGGCCATGTGAAGTGCACGCGGAAGATTTGGGGGCATACTGGGGCCACGTAGGAAGAAAATAGGGGTTATATGGCCACAGAAAGGAACTGTGAGAGACAAGTTGGGGGTAATATTAGAGGGGGGATCACATGGGAGTCACATGGAGGGTCACACTGGGGTCATGCAAGGTCACAAGGGTGTCACATTGGATCATGCAGGAGTCACACAGGAGTTACAGGAGATCACATGGGAGTCAGGTGGGTGGTCACATGAACATCACTTCGGGGTCAGTGAGGTCACATGGGGGCCTGTGGGACACGCCTCATGTGGGGACACTGGAGGTTCACATGGCACTGATGTGAGTGATCTAGGAGTCCAGGGACACAGGGTCTGCAACCCACTGTAGCTTCTTGGCTTCATGCAGGAAAAAATTCAAATTTGAGCAGCATAGAGTTTAAAGTGAAAGTGAGTTTATTAGTGAAGCAGTGAGACGGAGAGTGGCTGCTCCACAGACAGGGCAGCCCCCCTTTAGCAGAATTTGCTTCCTTTATGAGGTTCATTTCATTGGAGGGTTAGCACATTCAATGGGGGAGGAATATTCTGCTTCCTCCAGAGAAAGGAGTGGAGATTCCTCAGAGGAGCTCTGTCGGTCACGCTGTGTCCTGTCTTCCGTTTCCGATCACGGCATCAGGGCACGTCGTTTAGCATGCTAATGCATGACAGCAAGCATATCATGAGGCTAGGGGTTACCCATAAGTGAAATTAGTCACTATATTGGATCAAGCTGGTCTCTACTAGTTTTAAGCCATAAATCCAGTGGAAGGTGGTCTTCCTTCTTCTCGACAGCTCCTATGGCTTTTATCGACTGCAGCTCTTCTGCCATATACCCTACCTCAGGATCATATGGGGTCTCACAGGAGGCATATGAAGGACTAGCCGGGGGTAGCTGAGGGCTACATGGGGAGCACTTGAGGATACAAGGGGCACATGGGATCACATGAGGTCACAGAGAAAGACAGAGAAACACAGAGAGAGGAACCTTGTGCACCCTAGCCTGAGCTGACCATAGATGGGCTGAATCATTCTTTGGTTCAGTCCAAACTTCTGACTGCCCTTGTATTTTAGGAGCCCACATCGGGGCCGTCACCTCACCCCCAAGGGCTCCTCTTTACCCTCTCCTCACATGTTCGCAGGCGCTCTCATTCATTACTGCTGGAATATGCAGCCACTTTGGAAGACAAGTTGGCAGTTTTTTCCAAAGCTAAGCAAGTCTCATCTTAGGATTCAATAATCCTTCCTCTAGTATTTATGAACTGCTGGGAAGAACTACGTCCAAATAAAACCTGGCATGCAGTTATGCACAGCAGTTCTGTTCATAATGGCTGAACACTTTTAAAATTTATTATACCCTTTGTAGACGAACGCATAAGCAGACTGGGGTACATACATGTGAAGAGGAGCTGAACATGCTGTCTCCCACTCACACGCAGAATGGGGATTGCACACAGATATATATGTCTGTCCAGAAGGTATCCAGCCTTGTAATATGAAAAATAGAGACATTTATTGAAGAAGATACAAGATACAAGAAACATTGTACATAAGGCAATGACACCTCAGTCCCCTTCAAAGTAGGCACCTTGGGACCTCACACAATTCTCTCAATTGACATCAGCTGCGCTGTCATATTTTCCTGAATCTCATCAATGATCTGAAATCTCTTCCTTTTCAAAGGTGATTTTAGTTTTGGGAAGAGCCAGAAGTCACAGGGCACCAAATCTGGGCTGTAGTGGGCTGAGTCACCTGGGTGATTTGATGTTTTGCCAAAAAACTCTGCACAAGATGTGATGCATGAGCAGGTGTGTTGTTGTGATGAAATTGCCAATCACCAGTTGCCCATAGCTGCGGCCTTCTGAATCATCCAAATAGTTTCTGTGGAGAAATGTTCAAGGTTAATGTGAAATTTGATGCAGATTCGCTGCTCTACTCATTCAGTCATTTTGAATGTGACAACCACACAGTACACATGCTCACTCAAGCGTGTCTACTGCTCCCAATGACTAGTACAGTGAAGTTGTCATTGTTCATGGATGCGCATTTCAGTCCACCGTCCTTGGCTGCCAGGTTACATCGATGTCATGCAACTTGTTCTTGTTGTATTAACAATTGTTGGACAGACTATATATATATGCATGTGTGTGTATACATGTATATATGTATATGCCATGTGGGGACCACATGGAGACCACACAGAAGGTGCATATATATTGTTTTGAAGGTAGCTGAGCATAGACTTTTATTTAGACTTCTTAACTTTGCTTAGATTGACCTGTAAATCCACTTAGATCATCCTAATTATTATAAGGGATATTAACTGCATTCTCTGATTTGCTAACACTTGAACCGAAGGACTGAGACTTAATTAGTTAAACTTTTTTTACATACCTTTGCCATCCTGACATCGACGATTACCAGGCATGTCTTTTCAGGGAGATGCTGGGATGGTTTGCAGAACCAAGGGGCTAATCCTACTCAAAACACCCGGGGTTGACTGAAGCAGCCTGGAGGACTCTCTACTGACCTTATGAACTTTCACATTATGCCATCATTATAACACTAAAATCTCCTCCAAGGGGTGATTTTCCACCATTTTTGAACAGATGATGTATGTATAGGCGTGTTTGCTAACTCAGGGACAGTAGTATCCCCACCTATACATGAGATGAGGAAGCTCACTTTGATGTTTATGCATAATTTCCCTGAATGAGGATGAATCCAATCCTTCGTTTGGGATGCACTGCTTCGGAAGCAATCCCCAGTGTGTTTCTTGTGAGTTGGCAAACAATAAAGTTCCTTTTCATAAAATCATCTTGGAGTTGTCTTTTAGATGGTAACTACTAAGTAATTGGACCTGGTTCAGTCTGTTAACACCCTCACGACCCCCAAGTGCCCCCCATGTGTCCCCAACTTGTTCCACACATGCCTTTCATGTGGCCCCCATGTGCCCCCACATGTTCCACAAGTGCCCCCCTATGTGGTCCCCAGAGTGTGAAATAAATATACACCTGAACAATTTAGAAGAAGTTTTAAAAAAATAGTCATGTAACTGAACCCAGGTTCGGCTGCCTGCTGCAATGAAAACCAAACTCCTGAGACAGGTGATGGTGAGAAGGAAAGATGTTTGTTCAAGTGTGGCCACTTGAGAAGATGGGGTCTCTCGTCCCAAATTCCATCTTAACAGCTCTGGTCAAGCTAGCAAATTTTATAGGGCTGAATGATGGGGAGAGAAAACTGTGGATGTGCAGGATGTTTAGGGTGTGCAAGACATGTAGGGTGTGCAGGATGTGTAGGCTGTATAGGACGTCTTCCTGTAGGCCTTGATATGGATCTTTTATGGCCAACATCCTTGAGTTGGCCATCTGGTTTCTTATCAGCTGAACTCCTGGGGCACTGAGGTCAGGCTACTTCCTATGTTTCCACAGGAAGAGAAACTGCTGAACTGTAAATTATACTAAGAAAACTTTTAACATGCAAGCTCTACTATTGAGAGAAAAATCAGGCTAGAGTAACAAGGTGGGTTTAACATTTAGTCAGAGTCATATTTAATGATCCATTTTGCATAAGATCGGCTTAAATTATCACCCCAGAGAAGGGGAGCAGACAGGGAGGGTGATTCTTGCCCAAACCTGCCGCTTTGCTGGGAGGGTGAGAAGCACCGTTGGGTTTTGTGCTCAGAGTGCACGCATTGCACCCTACACCAAACATGGTTATGGAAAGATCAGCACAGTGAAGACACATGGGGCAGTTAGGGGGCGGTGCTCATTTTCACAGAATGATGGATTTAAAGCACACAGATGACTCCGATCAGGGTAGCCTTTTGTGCCTGGCTTATTTCACTCAGGATGTTTTCAATGTTCATCCATGTCCTAACAGGTATCAGTACTTCATTTATTTTTTTCATTGTGATTAAATATATTTCAACATATTTACCATTTCAACCATTTGAAGTATATAGTTCTATGGCATTAATTACATTTACATGGTTATACGAACAACATCTACACCATTCATCTTTGGAAACTTTTCATTTACCTCAATTGAAACTCTGAATCCATTAAACGCTCACTCCCCATTTCCTCTTCCCCCAGCCTTGGTAACCACATTCTACTGTCTGTCTCTGAATTTGATTTCTCTAGATGCCTTATATAAGTGGAATCATATAATATTTGTCTTTCTGTGACTGTCTTATTCACAGTACACCCATGTTGTAGCATGTGTCAGAATTTTCTCAGTTTTTAAAAAAAGATTTCATTTATTTTTTAGGGAGAGGGGAATGGAGGGAGAAAGAGAGGGAGAGAAACATCGATGTGTGAGAGAAACATTGATTGGCTGCCTCTGGCATGCCCCCAACTGGCGAACTGGTCTGCAACCGAGGCACGTGCCCTGACTGGGAGTTGAATTTGTGCCCTTTCGGTTCACAGGCCAGTGTTTGAGCAACTGAGCCACATCAGCCAGGGAAAAATTTCCTCAGTTTTTAAGGTTGGATAATATGTCATTGTGTATATACCACATTTTATTTTTTCACCCATTAATGGCACTTGGGTTGCTTTTGGCTAATGTGCATAATGCTTCTAGGAATACGAGTGTACAAATGCCTCTTCTAGTCCCTGGTTTCAAACCTTTTGGGTATATACCTTGACGTGGAATTGCTGAATCATACATTAATTCTGTGTTTTAAATTTTTGAGGAACCGCCATACTGTTTTCCGCAGTAGCGGCAACATTTTGTTTTATTCCTTTGTATGACAGAATAATAATTCAGCTTATGGATTTATCACATTTTGTTAATTCATTCACCCGCTGATAGACATATGAGTCGTTTCTACCTTTGGCTATTGTAAATAGTGCTGCAATGAATATTATGTAAAAGTTTTTGCTTGAACACCTTTTTCAATTTAGTTTTTGAACCATATGGTGATTTTATTTTTTAAGGAAATGCCAAACTATTGTACACACAGGTTGCACCATTTTACATTTGCACGAGCAATGTTTATGGGTTCCAATTTCTCTGTCGTTGCTGACATTTTTTATTTTTAGTTTTCTCGAGCATAGCCCTTCTCATATGTGTGAAGGAGTATCATACTGTGTTTTAATTTGCATTTCCACGATGATTTAATGATGTTGGACATCTTTTCAAGTGCTTGTGTGTCTTATCAGGAGAAGAGTCTATTCAAGTCCATCTTTAACATACGACTTTTTGTCCTGATGAGTTGTAAAAGTACTTTGTATATTCTAGATATCTTATATAATGTACAAATAAATCTTCTATTCTGCGGGCTGTCTTTTCAATTTCCGGATAGATTCTTTTGAGACACGGAAGTTTTTAATAGTGAGGAAAGCTCATTTTCTGAAGGAGGGGCAAAGATGTAATAACCACTGCTTGAGAGGGTATCCTCAGACTGAAAGATGAAGCAGGCAGCTCCACAGAATATGATGGAATTTATAGGTTCATAGGATCATAGGACGATCACTTACAGGAAGGCCGGGCTTTAGCAGAACAGTCGACCACCAATTCTATGCGGATTATTCTCCACTAACAGACCCCTGTTATGGTACTTTTAAAAATGGTATAACTTGGGTACTAATGACTGACAGGACAAAGGGACAAAGAATACAGTAGTGCCAGGGGTCATACCTCCTGTTTGTCTTGTGATAGATAATTGTTTATAAGCAATCCTATTACCAGTGTGATATTTATCTTGGTCATCATGCCTTTCTGGTTGTTACTAACAAAAATGTTAATACCTGCATTTTTAAGGAACACAGATAGTCATCGACTAGAAAGTTTTGATATGTTTACTAAGGACAGCGAGGTTGGTCAAAGGTCACAGCATGAACGGACACAAAGATGGAGGTGGTTTTGTTTACATCTACATCTGTACACTCCACCACAGACATCTCTGTGGCCCACACAATCTCATCCGCCCGTCTTCCTGAGAGTCCTTGCGGCCCGATATTGGGAGGGGCTGCAGGCTTATGTGATAACAAAACCTCAAGAGCAAAGTGAACCTCCTAGTCCTAAGAGAATCCCCTAAAGAGCAGAACCCCATGTTCCAGGGAGAGAAGCAAGCTAACAACTAAAAGTCTCAGTGAAGGAAATCCGACTAACCTTATTTATAACATTCTGCGTAAATAAGAGGTCAGTAATGTTAGATTCATAAGAGGGAATGTAAGGACAATATTCTTGTTTAAGGAGAGCCCAGGTCCCATATTGTACTGCAGCGAGGACATATAAAGCCATTCTATTTTGCAAAACCAGTTTTTTCATTTGAGCATTTCCCTGGCAGCAAGAAAATCCTCCGTTTAGAATCATTTACGGCAGTTGCTGTGAACTTAGCCAAGGCTTGGATTTCTACTTCGGTGCTAGTTCTGGCATACCGGGGGAAGGAAATGGGAACAGGCAGTCCTCACCAAGACAGGCTGTGAGCCCACAGCCTGTCTGGGACTTCAGAGCAGGTAAGTTTAAGGGGGTTCCTGGTGAAGTGCCGTAAGTTTTTCCTGGGAAGGTGGGAAAGCCCAACGGACTGTGGCCAGTCCATTCATAAGGGAGACGGGGCCACGAATGTGCGCCACCTATTTAGATACATTCTTTGGGAGTCAGAAAGACACCTGCCTTTAAAGGTTTGTTCTCTCTTCCTGTCCAATCAGTGTGTAAAACCTTATGCATTATTTGACAAGTAGTGGGTGGGAGTCACCCCATGTGTGGTCACACCAGGTGTGGTGCGCGTACTCCACTCTACACAAAACGGAGCAAACATGGCCAGTCTTCCATGTTTAATGCATACTCACCCTAAGCCATCCCAAGTGTGATAAGCAGTGGGGGTCGTAGAAAAGTTAGTGTGATGTCTAACTAGATCAGAGACATACTTTTTAGGAAGTTCAAAGTTAAAGGAGGGACCATTAGCCCTGATCCTGGAAGTCAAATGGTTCATGTCCTCTGGGGTAGCCTATCCCTCCCACTGCTGCCCGACGGAGATATGGAAGGCAAGCACCGTCCAAGGCCTGCCTTCTGTGCTGCGTGCGGGCGGCAGTGCACAGACCCAGTAACCAGACTGGTTAGATATTTCTGCTTAAGTGGCAGTTCAGGGGAGGAGAGTGCTTCCTGAC
Source organism: Mormoops blainvillei (assembly GCA_004026545.1). NCBI lineage: Eukaryota > Metazoa > Chordata > Mammalia > Chiroptera > Mormoopidae > Mormoops > Mormoops blainvillei. Next base: position 10,642 of record PVJD01004801.1, on the reverse strand, counting down.
CTCCAGTCATGGTTCCCAGGAAGAGCAAATGAAGGGCGATAAGACAGATGTTTGGCAGGCATTTGGTAGGGGGGACATCCTCTCCTGCAATCCTGACAATAGTAGTTTCATCCTTCTTAGTCAAAATGTATGCAGCCCATGGTTTCTGGGCAGGAGGTACACACCCCACATGTTGCCCAAGGGGCAAATGTACCAGGATTATTTGCAGTGTGAGTGGGGTAGCAAAAGACCATGCTAAGCGGCCAGTTATAGTCAGTGCCCTTTGGAACTGACTTTTGTCCACTGTAGTTGTACACAGAGTGTCTAGGCCGAGGTTCCACCAGGATTAATGTGGGCCACTTTAGCTGGCTGGGATGTTTCTCACTCTCTGGCAAGAAGTAACCTATTCAACTTGGGGGAAGTTGCCAGTCCAAGCCCTATTCAAGTGTCCCCTCCCCTGGTTTGGTGTCTCAGGGAACTCTGAATAGTAGTTGGCATTGGTCCTTTATCAGCTCTGGCATTAAGACATCGCGCTGTAGCTTTCGAACAGACACGGTCAGTGGAGTGTGCTATGTAGTAGTTCCCAAGTGTTGGTAGGGAGCTAACCCTGTGCTGGTATCTGATGAATTTATTTTCCCAGCTGCTTCAGCAATGACCTTCATCCTCCTAGTGCAAGGTGGAGAATTGTAATAGAGCACACACAACTGTGGCTTTAAAACACCATGCTTCTGCTCCAACTGGTATAGCTCAGTGGATTGAGTATTGGCCTGGTAAAACAAAGGGTCGCCGGTTCGATCCCCAGTCAGGGCCCATTCCTGGGCTGCGGGGCAGGTCCCCAATAGGGGGCATGCGAGAGGCAAGCACTCATCGATGTTTCTCTCCCTCTCTCCCCCTCTCTTCTCCTCTCTCTACAAATAAACAAAATCAAACAAAAAGCACCATGCTTCCTGTCCTGACCTCCCAGCTGAATTGGTTGGAACATCGTCCAGTGCACTGAAAGGCTGTGGTCAGGGCACGCGTACTGATTGCAGGTTTGATCCCCGGTTGGGGTGTGTATGGGAGGCAACTGATTGAAGTTACTCTCTATCTCTCTCTCCCTGCACCCCTTCCTCTCTCTCTAAAATCAGTGAACATATCCTTGGGTGAAGGATTAAAAAAATACCATGCTTCTTTAGGGATGAGGACTGCACCTTCTTTTATTGATGAGGGTCTCTCTTGGGGAGGGTCTGTCGTGGGGGCTAAAGTGGGCTCATGGTACATTAGCCCCAGAATGGCATGTAACTCATTGCCGGAAAGACCTGTGGAAAGAGCACTGCTCTGTTGCGGATTTGTCTGCCATTTCCTCAGGGTAGAGGCCTGGACAACAGTTGAAGCAGGGTTTGTAAATAACCCATTTATCTATCTCTTGATTGGGAGGGAAGTTCTTGCTGTTACTGTCTGCTCTTTGTAAGAGGCTCCACCTGCAGGAGAGATGTATTATTGCCAATAACTGCTGCTCTGTGGGGGTGGATCTACTATTTGGCCCTCTCTATAACTGGGACCAAAAGCTAAGGGCATTGGCTCCTTTTGCATTTTTTTTTTTTGTTGTTGTTGCCCCGACTTCTGGGGTTACTGAAACACCTAGGTCAAATGGTGCCTCTGCCTGTGAGGTCTCAACGGCTTTAATCTGTTTGACTGGCGTTTTTGCTTCCTTGAAGGCAGCCCGTTGCTCGGTCCCCAGTCCCGCATACGTCCCTTCTTCACTAGGCGATACAATGGGTGAAAGCATTGCACTAAATGGGGTACAAAATTCACAAATTCCCCAGAATTCCCACATAAGCCTGTCCCTCTTCACACTTCTTGGTACGGGGGAGGCTTGTACTCAGGCAGCCTCAGAGGCAACACAGGTCTTGCCCAACCCCGCAACTCCCCGCAACTTTGGGGCAGTTCCTGGACCTCGAATTCTCTGTGGATCCACTGCCAGTCGTCTCTGTTGTAGATGGTCTGGTAAAACTTGCTGGGTTCCCTGCCGTAGAGGCCAATCTTCACGGTTGACATTATGACATTAATATAATGAACCCATGTCACAGAGTTTGGGAAGGAAAACAGTGACAGGTCCTGAGCCCCTATCTTATGGCGTGTGGTGGGGCTAGTAAATACCCTTGGAGGTGCACTTGGAAAGTAGAACCCATGCGAGGAACACATTTTATTTTTTTAAACCTTTAACTGAATTTATTGGGGTGACATTGGATAATAAAATTATATAAATTTCCACCCAGGCTGGTGCGGCTTAGTGGATTGAGCTCCTGCCTGGGACCTGAAAGGTCACTGGTTCAACTCCCAGTCAGGGCACATACCTGGGTTGTGGGTCAGGTCCCCAGGAGGGGTTGTGTGAGAGGCAACCAATCCGATGTCTCTCTCCCTCCTTTGCCATCTCTCTAAAAATAAATACATAAAATCTTAAAAAAATTATATAGGTTTCAGGTGTATAATTCTGTAATACATCATCTGTATATTATATTGTGTGTTCACCACCTCAATCAAGTCTCTATCTATGACCATTTATCCCTGACCCCCCAACCCTCAGGAAACACATGTCTGACATTCTTTGTTCACTGTGAGGGCATCAGCCTTGCGGCAGGGGAAGGCTTCAGCCCATTCTGAAAACATACACACAACAACTAGAATATATTGATAACCCATCCTAAGTGGCAGTTGAATGAAGTCCAGCTTCAGTGAACTAGGGTGGATGAAGGAAAGCAAAAATTAAAGAAATGGGATTTGTCAGGGAGCTGGGAAGAACAAAGTGGCCCCCTTGGGTTTCCCATAGCCCCAACTATTTACTGATTTTACAGCCATTGTTTACCCCTTTTAACTTTCCTGATTCGGGAGCAGGTTTGCCATGTTATAGGGACATCGGGATGGCAAAAAATAAAAGAAAAAAAATCTGGCCATAAAGGGTCATTTTTGCAGAAATAGAATGGACTGTCCGCCCTGTGCCCCAACCTGACACTCAGGCTCAGCCCTGTTAGAGTGCTTCAGTTTCGATGACAGATAACTTATGCCAAGGCAGCTCAGATTTTTAGGAATTTCACATAATTTCTGAAACACTTATAACATATACGAATACAACATAAAGGAGTCTCAATGCTATTTTCATTTTGATGAACAGTTCCCATGTAATTTCAACACAGAAAATAAGCCTATTAGTTTAGTATTTCTCTTTTATAAGGAAAGAAAGAACATATCTTTGAGGTATTTGAGGGGCCCTCTGGAACACCCCAAAGCCATTTCCCAGTTAAGAAAAAAAATCTCCAACTTTGTATCAGCTTATTTTTGGTGTTTAAATTCATTATAATCTTATTCAGCTTGACTACACAAAATTTTCTTTCTCAAGATTCGTTTTCCACAAACCTTCTACAACTTACCATTTTATATTCAGATTTTTGTCCTTTTTTTTTTCATAGTCTGAAACAAGCAGCCTTTCTTTAGGACAAAATTACTTTTCTTTCCCTCAAAAATTGCATTTTCATACCCTATACATTTTTTTATTGAAAAGCTACTATTTTCCCATATTAAGTAGAATTCTTTTTTGTTTTTTTTTTGTTTTGAACAGATTTTTGAGTCTTATTAAAATCTTACATGAACAAGAAATTGGAAATACATCACATCAAAGAATAAATCGTCACGGTTTTGACATTTAAGTCAAACGAATTTACCATGGCAGATTTCAAAAAGGTGTGAAGTTATAACAGTTTAAAAACACCGGCCCTGGCTGGTGTGCTTCAGTGGATTGAGTGCCAGCCAGCGAACCAAAGGGTCACTGGTTCAATTCCCAGTCGGGGCACATGCTTGGATTGTGGGGCCGGGTCCCCAGTAGGGGGCGCATGACAGGCAACCATACATTGATGTTCTCTCCCTCCCTTCCCCTCTCTAGAAATAAATAAATAAAATTTTTACCAAAAAAAGAAGACCTTTAAAAAAAATAAAAACACAGTTAACCTACTTCTAGAAACACAAAACATAGAATCATGGGTTATTTTCAATACAAGAAAACTTAAATGTGTTTGCTTTAATTCCTTAAGACGACTAAGACAAAGCACTAGCTTGTATTTTTATGTACAGCATACTCTATACTCTAATGGAATCTACCTCAAATTTAAAAAAATGAAACTGTCCAAAACCAAAGGTTCTGCAAAATCATAATTTAACAGTGTGCTCAGTTTGTTTTGAAGCTAAAATGAAGCCTTGAAAAAATAAAGCACTGTAATCCCCAAAATAAAGGAACTCTGCACTTATGAAAAGAGGACAAAATAAAAAGATGTATATATACAAGATCGCGATTTCTTGGCCCAATAAAAATGGCAGCAAGTTGCTGCTTAAAGATGAAACAATTAAATAGAATTCTTAACTCTTAGATAGCACTTAAAGACATGTTTGCTCTACTTAAACCAGCAAACTTAAACCAGCTTTTATTTACTAAATATTAACCTTAAATCATGTGATCCTGAAAAGCATCTGGTTAGTTTCTATGTTTTCGAGAATTTTGGAATATCCAATCCTTGTAAGCTCTTGTTTGTTTTTAAGCCAATTAAACAGCTCTTTTACATGTCAGCAATAGCATCCAGAGGTAGAAAATACCACACAAATGTCATGTGTGTATATATATATAAAACCCCCATACACACAGATGCGAACAGAGACCTCCTGGCTTCTATAAGAGAAGTGAGGTCTGTTCAAAGGGCCTCCCCTGCTCACCTCTATCAGCCAGTCCCCATGCCAGCAGAGTTGCAGACATTCTAATATCTTTTTCTAGTTTCAGTTCTTTCTCTAACTTCCTAACCCCAGCTCCTACCTTTAGCTGGATGTCAGTGGCCATTCAAACCACCCGTAAGAGGGGCCAGTCCACAGCCGCGGCCATGCACTTCCCTTGCTTGCCGCAGTGCGTAATGTGGAGTTCTTCAAATAAATGCATGAGATCCGTCAGCATTTTCCGGGTGTCCCTGTACTCGTGTGGTGATCAACATATATCTAGCATATGGGCTACCCGCCACATAGAGGTAGATGGCCAGCATGGAATTTCCCCCGGAGACAGTGGGCTTTCCCTGGTAGCTTCCCCTTCCCATGGTTGTTTTGTTGTCAGTCTCTTGGCTGGCTCACCAATTATCCAATGGTGGCGTGAAGGTGTACAGTGTAATGGCCTCTGTAATGAGAAGTATCCTCACACCGAAAGGTGAAGTGGGCAGCTCCACAGAATATAACAATTTATTTTTTAATTTTTATTTTTAATTAAATATATTTTATGGATTATGCTATTACAGTTGTCCCATTTTTCCCCTTTGCCCCCCTCTGCCTGGTACCCCCTTTCCCTCCGGCAATCCTCCCCCTTAGTTCATGTCCACGGGTCGTATAGATAAGTTCTTTGGTTTCTCCATTTCCTGTACTATTCTTAACCTCCCCCTGTCTATTTTGTACCTACCATTTATGCTTCTTATTCCTTGTACCTTTACCTCATTCTCCCCGCTTCCCACTGATAACCCTCCATGTGATCTCCATTTCTGTGATTCTGTTCCTGTTCTAGTTGTTTGCTTAGTTTGTTTTGATTTTTTAGATTCTGTTGTTGATAGTTGTGTTTGTTGTCATTTTACTGTTTATAGTTTTGATCTTCTTTTTCTTAGATTAGTCCCTTTAACATTTCATATAATAAGGCTTGATGGTGATGAACTCCTTTAGCTTTACCTTGTCCAAAGCACTTTATCTGTCCTTCAGTTCTAAATGTTATCTTTTCAGATAGAGTAATCTTAGATGTAGGTCCTTGCTTTTCATCTCTTTGAATACTTCTTGCCTGCATGGTTTCTTTTGAGAAATCAGCTAATAGTCTTATGGGAACTCCTTTGTAGGTAACTCTCTTCTTTTCTCTTGCTGTTTTTAAGATTCTCTCTTCATCTTTAACTTTTGAAATTTTAATTATGATGTGTCTTTCTTGGTGTGGCCCTTTTTGGGCCCAACTTGCTTGGGACTTTCTGAGCTCCCTGGACTTGTATGCCTATATCCTTTGTCAAATTGGGGACGTTCTCTTTCATTATTTTTTCAAATAAGTTTTCAATTTCTTGCTCTTCCTCTTCTCCTTTTGGCACCCCTATGATTCAGATGTTGGTACATTTAAAGTTATCCCAGAGGTTCCTAAGCCTCTCCTTATTTTCTTGAATTTTTGTTTCTTCTTTCTATGCTGGGCAAATGTTTATTTCTTCATTTTGCGCCAAATCATTGATTTGAATTCTGTCTTCCTTCCCTTCACTGTTGGTTCCCTGTATATTTTTCTTTATTTCACTTTGCATAGCCTTCACTTCTTCCTCTATTTCGTGTCCATACTCAATCATTTCTCTGAGCACCCTGATCGCCAGTGTTTTCAACTCTGCACCTGACAGGTTAGCTATCTCCACGTCACTTAGTTCTTTTTCTGGAGTTTTGATCTGTTCTTTCATTTGGGCAATATTTCTTTGTCCTCTCAATTTGGCGTATTTCATGTATTTCTGTGTATTAGGTAGAGCTGCTTTTACTCCCTGTCTTGGTGCACCTGTTACATTGTAAGGGGAGGAGCCCTAGGTATTTGCCAGGGTGGTTCAACCTGCCTCAGTGCTTTGTGGTGCTGTTCGTGGGGGAGGTATCAGAGGGGGAACAATCCTGCTTGCTTGGCTCTTGCCCCATTTCTAGTCACTTCCCCCACTTCCTGTAAGCAACTGGCACCCTTCTAGCTGCTGCTCGGGTGCTGATTCCCAGAGTGGGTGGGTTTGTGTATGTTCTAGGATCCTGTGGGCCCTTTAAACAGAGTCTTCTGAGAGACCAGCAGTTTCTTCTGCCATCTCAGCCCCCACTGGTTTTTACAGTCAGAGGTTATGAGGCTTTATTTTTCTGGCACTGGACCGCTGGGCTGTGTGGTATGGCCTGGGACTGGGATAGCTCACTCCCCAGTTGTTCCTCCCAGTTTTTATCTGCTGCTTGTGAATGTGGGACCACCTCTTCTGCCACCACTGCCCCCGCTGCTGTCTTGCCACCACCGCCTCACCTCACCACACCACACCACACCGTGTCCTCTCCGCCCCTCCTACGCATCTGGATGACTTGTTTTCTTCTTTAAATACTTGGTTGTTGGACTTCTATACAGTTTGATTTTCTTGCAGTTCTGGTTGTTTTTTGTTTTTAGATTGGTTGTTATCTTTCTTACTGTTGTGCAAGGAGACAAAGTGAGTCTAGTTACACCTCCATTTTGACCAGAAGTCCCCAAATATGACAATTTATTATAGGGTGATTATTTACGGGAAGATTGGATTTGAATGGAACACACAACCCAGCAGGTCTGCGCAGATTACTCTCTGCTAACAGGCCTTTTATAGTACTCATTAAAACAGTATAACTTGGGCACTAATGACTGACAGGACAAAGGGACAAAGAATACAGTAGTGCCAGGGGCCATACCTTCTGATTGTGTTATAATAGATAATTATTTATAATCAGTACTATTACCAGTGTGATATTTATCTTGGTTGTCATGCCATTCTGGCTGTTACTAACAAAAATATTAATGGCTACATTTTAAGGAACACAGATAGTCATTGACTAGAAAGCTTTGATATGTTTATTAAGGACAGTGAGGTTGGTCAAAGGTCACAGCATGAAAGGAGATGGTTTTTGTTCACATCTACAACTGTACACCCATTTATTTATTTTTTTCTTGTGTTGTTTGGTCTTTGGTGTCAGATCTAAAGAACCATTGCTAAATCCAAGGTCTTGAAGATTTATCCCTATGTTTTCTTTAAGAGTTTATAATTTTACCCCCTACGTTTAAGCCTTTCATCTATTTGAGTTATGTTTTGCATGTGTTGTGAGGTAAGGATACAGATTCATTCCTCTGCATGCAGATAGTCAGTTACGTAGCACCTTTTGTTGAAAGGTCCTTCTTTACCCAATTTAATGTTGTTTGCCTTTGTCAAACATCAAATGACCATAGTTGAATGGGTTTATCTCTGGGCTCTCTATTCAGTTCCATTGATCTAGTCATGTGCCACATAATGACATATCAATGAACAACAGACTGTGTATATGATGGTGGTCCCATAAGGTTATAATGGAGCTGAAAAAATCCCTGTTGCCTAGTAGCAAACAATGTATTACTCACATGTTTGTGGTGGTGCTGGTATAAATAAACAGTGCTGACCGTTGTATAAAAGTATAATGGGTACAATTATGTATAGTACATAATACTTGGTAATGATTATAAATAATCATGTTACTGGGTAATGTATTTATTATACTATAATTTTATTATGATTTTAGAGTGTATTTTTTCCACTTATAAAAATGTTGGCTGTAAAACAGCATGCTGTGTTACATCTCATGTTTGCTGTGTCTCTGGAGTGTATCATTTTCTATTGTGCTTCATTTAATCTCACGTTATTTTGTACTGTAACACACCATACAGGCTTATAGCCCAGGAGCCGTAGGTTCTCCCACAGAGCCTAGGTGCCCAGCAGGTCATGCCATCCAGGTTTGTATAAGTGCACTTTGTGCTGTTCGCACAATGACGAAATCACCTGATGCATTTCTCAGAACATATCCCCATTATTAGGTGGTGCATGACTGGATATTGCAAAGTTTTATTTACCGTTGCTTTGCAGTAAGATTTGAAATTGAGAAAAGTGATCCTCCAACTTTAATTTTCTTTCTCAAAACTGTTTTGGCTATTCTTGGCTTCTTGAAACTTCATATGAATGTCAGGATCAGCTTGTGCATTTCTTCTCAAAGGGGAATTTTCATAGGAATCACATTGAATCTGTAGATTGCATTATGTACCATTGCTGTCTTAACAATATTAAGACTTTCCATCACCATGGGATGTCTTCACATATATTTAGCTTTTCTTTCATTTATTTTCATAATGCTTTATAATTTTCAGGTTATAAGCCTTGCACTTTGGTTAAATCTAAACTTTTAAATTTTTTTAATTTTTCAGTTACAGTTTACATTCAATATTATTCTGGTTAAATCTATTTTATTATGTTGTTTTATCACTATCTATTTTATTACCACTGACATTATTTAAAATGGAATTGTTTTCTTAAATTCCTTTTCAGGTTGTTCATTGCTAGTATATATAAATAAAACAGATTTTCGTGTATTGCTATTAGGTTCTGTAACTTTGCTGAATTAGTTTACTAGCTCTAATATTTTTTGTTGATTCTTTTGGGACATGATGTGATATGTTGTCTATGTGAATAGACATAGTTTTATTTCTCTTTTCACATGTGGATGCCATTTATTTCTTTCCTCATTGCTCCGGGTCAAACTTCCAGTACAATATTGAATAATAGTAGTGGTAGCCAGCACCCTGGCCTTGTTCCTGATTTCAGGAGTAAATCTTTCAGTCTTCAATTTTGAGCAGGGTGTTGGCTATGGGGTTTCAAAAAAATTTCACCCGAGGACATGCTTATTTATTTCAGAGAAAGGAGGAGGGAGGGAGAAAGAGGGAGAGAAACACTGATGTGAGGGAGAAACATCACTCAGCTGCCTCTGCATGCACCCAATCAGGATAGCAAAAAGGAACAAGAATAAAAAAAAAAATTTAGGAGCCTCTGGGAGAACTTTAAGTGTACCTATATTTGCATCATGTGAGTGAAAGGAGAGTAGAGAGAACAAGAAATTGAAAACCTATTTGAAAATATAATGATGGAGCCCTGGCTGGTGTAGCTCAGTGGGTTGAGCGCCGGCCTGCGAACCAAAGAGTCACTGGTTCGATTCCCCAGTCAGAGCGCATGCCCTGGGTGGTGGGTCAGTTCCCCAGTAGGGGGCACGCCAGAGGCAACCACACATTGATGTTTCTCTCCCTCTCTTTCTCCTTCCCTTCCCGTCTGTCTAAAAAGAAAATAAATAAAATCTTAAAAAAAACAACAACCCACTCTTGGCCTTTGGAGACCAAGGCCAGGGAGACAGTCCTTGACCTCAAAAGACCCAAAGTTCAGAGGGAGGCCCAGGGGGAAATAAATCAGTGTAAGATGGTGAGGTAAGTGCTATTGATGTGTAACAGGGTGTGAGCTAGTAAGAAACCTGCTGGCTCCGCATCCCATGCCCCTCCCCTAAGGAGTGAGACAGACATTGTGCTGCTGTGAAAGCTCCCAGAAGCCTCAGGAAGGGGAGAGCTCCCCAAACTAGAAGGAGGGGTACAAGTATTTTCAGATTGTGTGACAATGCAGTGCTGCCTCATGGTACCCAGGGAGGTGGAATGGCCCCCGTGGGAATGGCTGTGTGATGCTGTGAAGGGAGGCTTCAGCCAGCACTGCCTGGACACTCACGCCCACGCTGGGAGGGAGCAGCGAGGACACCCACCTTCCAGGGGCAAGCAGAATTGGACAGCAGCTGCCCAGAGCAGAGCCCAGAGGGCTCTCCGTGCCTGCCCTGCACATGGCGCCTCCGCCCTCTCTTTCGCCCTGGAGGCAGGGAGAGGCTCCAACAACCACTGAGGGTAATTTATTTTACCCTAGGGCATTAGACTTAATTTCATGTGGAACAACAAATTCCTACGGCGTTTTGTAGATCCAGAAAGAGAGCCAGCCTGGCTTTACGGCTGCATGCACAGACGGTGGAAATGCAGAAAAAGGGGTCGCTGCCTCAGTCATAAAGCGAAGAAACC